>JASGAU010385854.1:0-11608 GCA_030220045.1 Australoheros facetus | reverse complement strand
CACACACACACACACACACACACACACACACACACATACAGTAAGTCCCAAGGGCAAGGTGGTGGTGCTGGTGTTGGTATGGTTTCCTGCTAGTGTTGTGACGTGAGGCACTTCTGCTCACTGGTAAAAAGGCCTCTTTGTATACGACCGTCTGCCTCAGCGCTCTTTCCACCCCTGACAATTATTTTCCCCTCCAACCTTCAGCTGACAGCTTGGTGTTTAAAGCCACCGTCATCATTCGACATACTATATGTGCAAGAAAAAGTGAAAAAAGACATAAGGAAAGAAGGGGAACTGCACATTTATATTTCAACTGCTGCACCTTTCATTTTCACAACTTTAAGTGTGACAGTGACTTGAGGGACTCACAAACTGCAACAGCAGCAGACATTCTGGACTTATGTGCTGTGTTTTTTGCAGTGTCCAGGCCACTGAGTGTTGTATGACTTTCTTTTTTAATGTATGTTTTATTTTATTTATCGTAAGACCATCGGGGCAATTTCCATCTCCACTCTAGAAGGGAAATCTTGTGCATATATGACCCAAATTTAAATCTCTCAGTTGAGTGCAGTTGCTCCATTACACATCCCAGACCCTCTCTCAGCCCCCACCCCCGCAGATGATCAGATGTGGTTTTTGGGGCCAGAGCAGAAGCATTGGTGTCAACAGTCATACATGTTTTTCTGTTGGAGTTCAAGTAAAACACTATTTTTCTGTCTTCACAAACACACTTGATACATGCTCAACACTTTTCTTCCAAAGAGTGTGGACCACTGCCAAGAAACCATACCACGGGTCATTAGCCATCTGTCAGACATCCTTTTTTTTCTCGGTTTTTCTCACAGTGATTTGCTGCTTTGCTACCAAAAGGCTTTCCCCAAGTGACTCTGACTCACTGTCTCCCTCTTCAGGAATGACAGGTTTCTTTCAGGAGATCATCAAACTGATGGTTGCATCACACTCCTATTGTTTCAGTGGTATCTCTGACAGATTCTACCTTAAATATTTTTGCTGCCTGTTGGTTTGATTTACAGCTGCATTCCCATTATGTACCGCAGGGGCGAGGACCTCCAGTGATGGAAAAACCGCCCAGCCTTTTGAATGTGCTCAACCGTGGCACTGCCACACTCATCATGGTGGCAGGAAAGAGACTCGAGATCAGTGACCCTAATAAGATACACCGCTCTCCAAAAATTCCTTTGTGAGAAAGGCTCTGACCTAACCGATGCTTAACTCGATGCAGCCCATAAATTTGAGCAATTGCTATTGATTTTGACTTTTCTCTGTAATAAGATCCAAGCAGTAATTTGCCATGAAGCACCATGCTTGGTCTCACAAGGCAAGAGCAGGCACGGGTGTACTGTTGCAGTCTGTGCCAGACTGAAGACCCCCCAAAACAGCATCTCATGTTGTTTCTCCCCAAATACTGCACAGAAAATCCACTTTAGTGTATCTCTCTGCATCTACTATAGGTAAACAGAGACCCCTTAGGAAAATAATTCATTATATAAAATTTAAAAGAAGCTTAAAATATCCCAAGGGAACATCTTTGTCTAACGTTTGTGAGTCCTGAAACCTATGAGAGAAATCACGGGTAATGAGTTCTTAAATATATCTTAGTAATGTAACCAATATTTCTAAGCTATAAAAGTGAGACTGAAAACACATTCTTTATAAAGGTTGACTTTGCACATAAATAAAACCACTGTTTGCACCATTTGAGTTAAGTGAAGACCATCTTTTCTTGTCAGGCTAAGGTGACAGACTCTCCCCAGAAATAAATCTAACTTATATCTGCATTTCTACCATCTGATAAAGATATTACTAGTACTATCTGCAGCCTGCAGCCAAAAGAGAGGGACTGCTTGTTTCTAAACAGAAATCTGACTGAAGTTTTAAGGTTCAGCTTCTTAATCAGGTCCTCAAAATGACTTTGGAAGCAATCTTTTTCATCAAACTAGACGCACAGGTGCACTTTTTAATATGAATCTCAAACTTTTCATTTGAGCATGTGAACATTATGAAGTCGGGCACATCAGAATAAACAGTTGGTGACACTTTTTTTTTTTTTCAGTCATTAAATCACTGCAAAGTAACAGGGTGCAACAGGATTAAACAAGCTCCATGTGAAAAATGGGGTGAAATTGTAGCTTTTATGTTTGTTTCATGTCTTATTTTGAAGCATGTGCCTGATTGCTCCCCACTTATCTTGATGTGCCTCTTTCCTGTCATGAGTTATTTTGGGGCTTACAGACCTTAGTCAAGTGGATTTTTTAACAAATTATTTTTTTCTTTTTGCATTTCTGCTTTTTCAAACCACACATAAAAACAGACAATCACATTCAGTCACACTGAACCATGTATACTACAAAAACTACGAAAAGGCTGCATCATTAAATGTCTGACAGAAGAAATTGGGGAAAATCATTGCTGGGCAAGCCACCATACTTTTAGGTATGTGGTTTTTTTTTTGTCTTTGTTTTTTTTTTACAAGGAGGGAAGACACAGGGGAAAATATTCTTTCATAAGAGGTTTCTTCTTAACAGCCAAATTGATCTCTAAGCTTTCATTCTTCTGGAGATCTTATACTGCGTTGTCAAGCTAGCTGAAGTCAGGCACAAATGGGAGTTTGAAATTTTGATTGATTACCTGTGTCTTCCCCTGTGTGTGATGAATTACCTCTGCTTATAAAATGAGCCCTCAAAAGTCATTTAGACATCAATACAACTCCACATAGCAGGCGACATAGCAGGAAAATAATGGCTGTCAGTTTGACACTAACATAATTTTTATGCTCTACAACACTCGCGGTTTAATGTGAAGTGGTGAGGCTACAAACAGGAAGGTAAAGAGAAGCCCACGCACCTCTCCTGACTTATCCAGAGATTGTTTCCTCATCACCTTTGGGGTAACATTTTCCAGTTCAGAAATTAATTTCCTCTGGGAGCCACACATTAAGCCAGGTGAAATTATTAATCTTGTAGAACAGTCTGTGTTATATTGAGAGGCTGATGGACGTCTTAACACTTTTACAGGTTGGATAATGTTACAGATACTCTTTTTTTTCACTCTCCTTAAAAGTTGCTGCCAAAGGACCTGAAGGCAAAAAAAAAAAAAAAAGTGGTTTGGCATCAAGTGAGGTTTCTATGTTGAAGGGAAAAATGAAAAAAAAAAAACCCAAACAAAACAGACAGGAGCGATTTGTCAGTCACACACTGGCATGGCCAGACAGCTAACAGGTAAAGGGTGGACAGCAGGGATCCTGGTCAATAATTATTTCTTAGGTTTCAGCCTTGTATATGTTGAATGTTCAGAAATTTTTTTTTTTAAATTTAGATTTCATATACATTACTTGGGTAATATCAATTTTTCAAAGTTGAAAACAGGTATTTAAGTATGACACGAATACTTATTTTTGAATACTAAACAGTGTGTGGAGGATCCCCATCTAAATGAGGTCATCAGTTATATCCTGTGCATTCTCATTCCTGTGGTGCCATTTTGTCAAAGCTGCAGACCTATCTTAGTTACACACAAGGTTTCACCCTGGCTTCTGCTATTAGTAAGACAGACTGCCACTTGGAATTCATCATTTTTCAAAATACAGAGTAAGTCGTTTTTAGTACATAAAACAAATGAAAAATGTAAAGGTCCAAATAGAGCATGAAGCACCTGGCTGGTCATAAGATCACTACCCCTTTATGCTACAGTCACACTGAGGAAAACAGTGATTGGAGAATGCGGCACGACCACAATTATGGCAGTCGTTGCCTTTGAAATGGTTGTTTTGAAGATGGGGACTTGCAGTCAGTTGATATCTTCAAAGCATTTTTGGCAGTGACAGTAAAACTGCAATAAGTCAGAATTGGTCTGCTGTTGGTTTGCAGCTGAATGGGGTCAAGCTGGCAATTACATGCATCTGTAACAAACTGGCAAAAATCACAAATCTGTTGTCATGTGTTGCGAATCTGATGCTGTTTGTAAATCTGTTGCCTTCCTCACATGCAAAAAGTCACATTACACAGAAATTCATCTGAACTACTTACATTCAGAGACCAGTCAGGACCTCATAAATTTGAAACAAAAATGAAGAAATTCCTTCACTGAGAGATGGTTATTTTGGTGCTCGGCAATCTTGCTTTTATTTAGGAAGTACCCAGAATGTAACCAGTTGGCAATCAACTGAGTCAAGTCCCCTGTTACAAAGAGATGCATCACAGTTGTACAGACTGACTCAGACTGATTGCAGTGTGTTGACAATCTGTCAGTGTTTATAAATTAGATGGCAATAAATTGTAAACTTTCACCAATCTGTCTGAAAGTGATTAAAGTCAGTCCGAGTTGGATAGTTATTGTCTGGAGACAGATTGCCTCCCACCAAGCAACCTGTGCAATCGCCTTGCAGTAGAAAGTGGTCACCCACAGGTTAAGGGTGTTTAACGCTGAACCACTGGGCAAACAGCTGTTTGCTCCAACTACTTGCAATCTGTCTGTGTAGGTTCTCTGTCATGCAGGTCATAAGGAAAAAAAGGAACACATGTATGTAAAGAAAGCCCTTAAAACATGTGGTTATCCCAAGTGGGCTTTCATCAAATCAGTGATGATGCACAGGAAAGAAGGTCAGACACCAACTAGGGAGAATGAGAATGACAAGCAGAACAACATTGTCAACTCTCATGTGGCAGGCTTGTCAGAGAAACTCCGAAGAATTTTCTACAAGCATGACAAACCAATATACTTCAAACTTAGTCACAACCAAGGCAAAAACTGGTTCATCCCAAGGACAAAACTCCCAAACACAAGATAAGCAATATAGTATATCCTGCCCAGTGCAGTGAAGTGTACTCTGACCTCTATATTGGAGAAATCAAACAGCCTCTTCACAAACACATGGCACAACATATAAAAGCCACCTCAACAAGACAAGACTCAGCTGTACATCTGCACCTAAGGAGGCTGTTTTCCTATTTTTACTCTAGTGTGTCTGAGCCATTAGCCTCACAATACAGACTTTTCAAAACAGGGCTGTTATCACCTTGTGCCTACTGGTGAGACACAGATGGCTGCTGACGAAACTCCATTATTTGAAAACCTGGGAATAAGAACACATTTAAATAAAATGTGATGCTGCAGTGATATTGACAAATTTGTTGAAATGCCACTTTTTTCTGCTTTAAAAAGGCTTACTGGTACACGCGTCACATAGGCCATCTGAAATAGTCTAGATATGTGCTCAGATGTGCTGTAGGAGAATCCGGCAGTGTAAGTGCATGAGATTTGTCCTACAGGAAAATATGCAGTACATATCTTTGTCATATGACCTTTATGTTTTTGGTTTAGACCTTTTCAGTGAATCACAACTCCCACATTCTGATTGCTCGCTGTTTGCTTCGGCCTTTCTACTGCAACTAAGTGAACTAAAAGTAAGTACCGGTAGCCACGTATTCAAAATCATTGCAAAGTCAAGGGGCTATTTTGTTTCATTTTGTTGTCAAAAGGAAGCATAAAAAATTTCAGGCACCTGGAGTATACCCCTGATTTTGCCGTATGCAAAATTGCAAATTTAGCATTTTGAATTCATAAAAATAAAGATTAAGTATATTTAACCAGATTTATTGTCATTTTCTCAGCATTTATACCCAATAGATCACATATTTACGAGCTCGGGTTCATGGCAATTCAAAATTTTCATTTACACAAGTTTAAAAATCTTTTTTTTTTTTGGTGCTGTCAAAAGGTCCAGGTGGCATTTTTGCAACCCCTTTATTTCAAGAAAGGAAGAGGCAAGAAAAGCATATATTTCTAATCTAATATGTAGTCTTAGCTAGCCTAATTTTTTTCAGGGACACAGGAAGTTCAAAATTTAAGATAAGTCCAAAAATGCTTCCAAGCCACTTTTTGACCATGGAAAAAAAAAGGCCAAAAACGGGCAAAATTAGTCCGAAAATAATCATAATTCATGTGAACATATAGACTGGAATCACCTGAAAATGACAATTATTTGAATTAGATCTTAGTTTCCAAAAGAAAATGCTGAATGCACCACCTGGTTTTGTTTATACTAGCAACCAACCTAGAAGGCTGCATCATGGTCACGTGACAAACTGCAAATCGCACATGGGCCACATGGATGGATTCTAGCTGGGGTGAGTTTCAATGGGTCAGCGGTGCGGTGTGGCGAGAACCGAGGGTTTGGGACATGTTAGATTTAAAAGAAAACTTCAAAAGCTTTATTTTGGTATAATAGACATTGAAAAAAATCCAACAGGAAGGGTTTCAAAATTTCATTTGAAAGGGGTGAAATGATTTATAACTGGAATTTCATGAATTTGACATTGATAGAAAGCTTGTAGAATTCTTTGGAATTAGGTAATGATGGTTAATTTTTAGCTTCGGTTGCAACTCAATTTCTAGTATCTGCTGAAATGTAGCAGTGCGGGTCACACAAGATCAGCAGTCAGCTGGTTCTATGTGCGGTTATGAACATTTCACAGTTATTGAAATTGGTATGTACGGGTTGAGAATTTCATAAACTTTTATTTGGCGTAAAAATATTTCAAATCCCAGCAAGCAGACCTGAACAGCGGCAAGTAGAAGTTGATCACTGTTTGAGTGGCCACTTGACCAATTTTATAGCTATTAGCTAAGTGCTGCCTTTACTTACTAAAAGCCAGCTGTCAATTAACTTACTGCCAAATGCACCAAGGTCCTCATGGCCAACCATAAGGATACACAGCAGGCAGATCTATTAATGGCTGTTGTTGCATTTTTGTTACCTCTAAGTTATTTTGTTAGGAAGCAGAAATGCCTGAACCGAATTTCATGACTCTCCATCCAATAGTTCTTGAGATATTTCTGAGAGGATTCAATGAGGTGTTTTTAAGAAAATGCCAGTCTATTTTAAGAACCTAACAACTTTGGGCCTGATTCTTTCTGAGTCATTTACAGGTAGCAGTGGATTGCACATCAGGAGCACTGGTGGCCTGATGATTATTTTTGCCTGCTGTGAGGCGTCAACTTGTTCAGTGACACTGTAGCAAGCAGGATTGAGTTGACAGACCTTTCAGACCTCTCAGGGGTGACAGATGCACAGAGAGTGTTTGCTTTCCATGACCTGAGCTGGTGCACGTGCCGAAGAATCACACAGAAGCAAGCTTGCAGCCTCTCTCTGGGTAAGACAGCCAACATGTACCCACTCTACAGATAAAAAAATTAGACTTAAAATTAGCAGTGTGGTGGTGAGCGTGAACAGAGTGGCATGGAATGATGTTGAGTTCCTGACCTGACTTATTGTTTCAGTCCACCCCGGCTTGTGGTGTTAACCAACATGTTCGGTTGGGATCAGATCTCTTTTACAATGGACCTGCCCATTCAAACTCAAAGCATCTAAAAAAAAAAAAAGAGGCTACAAATACAACAAAGAATACAGGATCTAAAAGCAACCAGTTTGTGCCCATCAAACAAACTATTCCCTCACAGTCAGTTCCCTCTCTTCTTTTCTTGCTAATCTCTCCTGCAAAGATGTGTTTTAAGAATTCTACCAATTTGCTCAGAAAACAAATTAACAAGCACACCCGTTCTTCATTTGTTTAATGATCACATTGAAAACACTGTTTCCAGAGCCTTTCCTGTACAACTGTTGAGCATCAATCTAAATCTAAAATTATGGAGACACTATTGCAACATCTCTACAGTATAGAGCAATGCATGACTGGCACCAACAAAATGACTGTAGATTTAATGGATAATTTACATTATTACCTTTGTTCAAAACTTAAATCTAATCTCACTGCAGGCATGTTTCTTCATAACCCTGAGAAATTGTTAAATCGTCACTGCTGATCAAGTCATTTGTCTATTTCACTACAATCATTTTTTGATCAAAATGCTTACAAGTACATCTAAAGCTGAACATATTTCATTGCACAAGACAGTTCTTGCTGAACCCAAGCAGAATATATTTTTTTAAATCAGACAGACATATAATAAATCGCAATCTCTGAGGAAGTATGCAAAGTATGTGCAAAGACTTTGAGCAGTAAAACATGGGAAGAATTTCAAAAATAATGTCATGAAGAATTTTCCTCATTTAAGTAGACAAACTACCCCCACTCCAAAAAAAAAGAAAAGAAAAAAAGTCAGTTTAGCCACAGTTCTCTCCACTCCTGTGGATGTAGCCTGGCTCAGTGTCTTCTGTCTATGTATAATCCCAAATTTTATGATGATTTCATGCTCAGGGCTTTGTCGACTCTGTGCTGCAAAACTCCTCGTTCTTGTCCATGAAGGCCCACTCAAAACCCTTTATGCCTCCAGCTGCATGTTCGAAACTGTCAGGCTGCAGAATGAATTTGATCAGATGCCTCCATAATGTTATGGTGTGGTATAAGTAATAAAAATATTATTCAAGACTTTTGCCTTAATGGACATACATGCATGTAAAGGACTAAAAGCACAATGCACATACATTAAAAAGCAATATGCAGGCATTAGGAGGAAGTCGAACATGCTAAGTTATGTTTTAGAGCAGTGTTCATGGAAAATAAATGGCCTCACAATGCATTTCATCCCATACCCCCTTGTTCTGTTCTAATTAGTGGGCAATACTAAGTGACACTTTGTTTAGTTGGCTGCTCTTTGAAGAATTTGAATTGCAAATGGAGGAATTGCTTGCTGCTAAAACAGTGCAGCTCAAATTATTTGAACAAAAGTCAAAGTGCTTTTTTCAACGCCAGTAGAAACACGTGGCATGTTCTGCTCAAACTATATTCTCCGAAGTATACAATTAGTATCTACAATGACCCGTGTAAGGTTACATTATCTATAGTTACATCAAGTTGTCCATAGTTGAAGGTTTATCCTCTTGTGTTAGAAAAATGTCCCTGGTTGCTTTTTTCTAATTGATGACAACTCCTGAGCACCTATTCATGATTAATTAACAATTTTCCTTTCAAGAAACTTCAATGTGACACTTCAGCCTTGACAAGAAGTTCTGCATCATGTGCAATTCAAATGAAAATTGCATGAGGAGATTTTCTATGGGTCACAATGGGAGTCCTGATTTTGAATGTCACTGCGTGGGATGGACAGAAGGACTGCATCCAGACAGTGAAGCGCTGACAGGAGCTTTACAGATTTATAAACTACAATAGGCTATATTTCTATTGCCAGACAGCTGCTCCCTCATCAGGTTCTCGTTGCCTCTGCTATTTGGAATTCAGTCTGTCTGACAAGATTGTACAAGGGTGTTTTTCTAAGATGTGACAACTGATAATACTAAAAGAAAAAGCCTGGGTGTAGTGGGTGAAAGTGCTTGTGTCTGTGTGTGCACAATTGAGGATCGTGTGAATGTTTGTGCATGGGACACAAAAGAAAGGTAAACACAGTCTACTCTTCACTGATGGTAACCCCCGCTTTAGTCAGCTCACACTCATCATACTGCCAGCACAGAAACTCCCATTCAGCTAAATGCTGCTTTTCTTTGAAAGGAGAGTCTAGCTTTAACCTGTGTCACCCCAAGAAACTGTCCCATACCCTCATAATAAGGGGATGTATGTCAGACAGCAATCTGTACTGAAACTTAATGTATGTCTTGTGCTTGGAAGATTGAATTGTGAGCTGAATGGAAAAGGAGAGCTGCTTCCCCCTGCACATCCATTGCATGCAAAGCTAACATTGGTAAGATAAAGTCATAGTTTTTAAATAAATAGTTTGACATTTGGGGAATTTTGCTTGTTTGCTGTCTTGTTTAGAGATAGATAAGAACTGGAAACTGAAGATGGCTGTATGATTAGAGAGCTGGTGAAAGCTGACAAATCTGGCGTTAAACTGGTGAGTGCACCAACGTGATGCATCTATGGTTGTTTGTCTAAATAGTATTTTCAAATGTGTTATTACAATATTTCCTATTCCTAGGAATTATTCCTAATTCCTAATTCCTTCTATAGTACTATGCAAAAGTCTTGAGCAACCCTCCATTTCTTTATATTTCAATTCCAAGTATTAGAACATTTAAGTCATCAAACTCAAGGGGTGAACCAGTGTTGTGTCTACACATAACAGAAAACTTAGCAAAGAACCCATTTTAAATTATATCTTTAGGCACTTTGTAACAGCATGTCTCACAGCATATCTCTCCCATTTCTTTAGTTGACTCTACAAAAAAACTGCCACAGATGACACAGTTTGACAAGCATAAGAGTATTTTTGCACCAACTGGGTAATTCCCAAAGTGCTATTAGTTGATAACCCGCCATATAGCACCATGATGTGCAGTGTGTTCTTAAAAAAACTGGACAAATGGAGGTCAAAAGAAGACGTCTAAAACCTAAAAAAAAACCCAACAGCAACAACAACTGTCCATCCCCTGAGGTATGCCAATTTACACAAGAACTGGACTGAAAATCAGTCGTAGCAGGTCTTATGGAGTGATGAATCCAAATTTGAAGTTTTTGTCATTATGTATGGAGGACGTCAGGAGAGTGGTACAACAGTGATTGTCTACAGCTATGTGTAAAACATGGTGTAAGCTCTGTCACGGTTTGGGGCTGCATTTCAGCCAGTGGTGCAGGGGATCTTGTCAAAATTGACAAAATTATGAACACAGAAAAGGACAGTCAGCATTTCATCCACCATGTAGTACCAACTGGAAAGCAATGGCTTCATTTTCAGTATAACAATAATCCCTCCCAAAAACCTGGACACCAGTGTTATTGAAGTAGTCTGGGATCATCTTGACAGAGAACGTAGAAGAGGGGTATTCAACTGGCGGCCCAAGGGTCAGAACCGGCCCATCAGTCATTCTGGATCGGCCCACTGCCCATTTACTTCTATTAAATAAAATTTTTTAAAAGAAGCTGTGACTACACTGTAAACACAGCATGTAGTTCACACTCCTTACAGGTGGTGGCGGTAACGCACCATAGATCACCAACCGCCATTAAATTCAAGAAGAAAAAGAGGAAGAAGAATGGCATTTTATCAGTGTTGCCAACTTGGCGGCTTTGTCGCTAGAGCTAGCGGCTTTTCAGGCCCCTCTAGCGATTTTTTTCCTAAAAGCAACTAGTGACAAATTTAGTGAGGTTTCTCGGTAATGTCGGCGACTTTTGGAGAGCTTTTTGTTAACCTGAAATCCTCCGCTATCGCCGTGTTTTGTGTACATACAGCCTTCGTACTGCGCCTGGACCCCCAAGAGTACCGACCTGTAGGTATGTACCGTAAGTCACGTGACTTTAATAGCGGAATTGAGTCTGATCGTGTCGTCGTGATGCAGGCAGCAGATACGACGCCACATTGAGCGGGTGGGCGCATTGCTGTGATACGTCAGCATATATGTCTATGGATTTACAAATCCTGCTGACTGAAGAATGGAAGTTTGTTCATTCAGTCTGTTTACATATTTTGTTATCTTACACAGGAGGAAGCACTGTGGTGAAGTCTACTTCACTGCAGACTGGTTTTTTAAAGAATAAGTCAGCCTTTTGCTATTTTTGCACTGTATCTTTTATGTTTACAGCTGCGAGTCTTTTGTTATGGAGAAAAAAAAGCATTAATTTATTTGGGGAGCATTATTATTTAAATATGCCAGTGGTTTATTTTTGAGCAATTTCTC
>JASGAU010385852.1:0-10077 GCA_030220045.1 Australoheros facetus | reverse complement strand
TGTCAATATCTTAAGTTTAACAAGTGATTAACTATTTGGTTTACTTGCATTCCTTCTTGTTTCTTTTTTCTATTCTTTCTTCTTTTTTTCTTTTTTTTTTCTTTTTTTTTCCTTCTTTCTTCCCCTTTCTCTTTTCTTTTCTTTTCTTTCTCCTAAGCCTGTCAGCTCCAAGCCAATTTGGCACATATCATGTAAAAAATAATTAAAATAAAATAAAGGGTCGCACACTAACAAGAGGAGCCTATAGAGAACCTATAGAGCTCATCTTGAAATAGCAAATATGTTTGGCACAGCAATGCATTGAGATCACAGTTCTGTTTGCAAGATCTGCCAGACATGACAGGCTAAAAAAAAAAAAAGAAATAGGAAAAAATCCAGCAACGACCTGACACAGGACCTGAGAGATGCATCTGGCCCTTCAGGTGATCTCAGTGGAAGGGTGGCTGTCAAAAAGCCATCCATAAGGATAGGAAACAGGGACAAAAAGCGGAGGTGCATGACATTACACAAGAACTGGACTGAAAATCAGTGGCAACAGGTCTTATGGAGTGATGAGTCCAAATTTTACATTTTTACACTGTTGTACCTCCTGATGTTCTCCATACATGGAGAACATCAGGAGGTACAACAGCGAGTGTCTACACCCATCTGTAAAACACTGTGGAGGCTGTCATGAACTTTGAATGTCCTTCAAGAATAACATCAGAGTTTGGAAGATATAGATGCGACCAGAACTTGGAAGCACCTGCTCCTCCTGGAATGAGTCATTGATTTCTTTAATCAAAGCTCCATAATTAGAGCTGGCATGTTCTATCTTTGGGTTTGCTCTTTTTTCCTTACAAAGCACATGGATGGTATAAAAATATACAATTCAAATTTATTTCGATAGCATTTTCTAAATCAAAGTTACAGGGTGCTTCACAGTATGATGATTCATGTTCAGGCTGACTCAAAACCATTCTGAGAAAAAAAAAATCAGACAATTAATTACAATTCTTTGATATGTAAACACCACGCAGGCCTGGTAGCAACAGCAGCTGTTTCTGTGTCTTCTTTTATACTTTAATGTCTGGTTCACTTTACACCCATGGCAACACGCAACGTGCTAATTGCTTTGATGAAAAGTTAAATAGTAGAAACGTTTCACATTTTAAATGTTGTTTTTAATGAATTTTGCACTGAAAGTGAAGCCTATATATTCTCCTATTTTAAAACTTCTAACCGGAAAAATTTAAAATGATTTTAGAAGTGTTTCTGAGAATGTTCATCACTCATCCATCCATCCATCCAGCTGTCCATCCATCCTCAGCCACCTCTCATTTACCTGCTTACCTAATTTGCCCCCTCCCTTTCCCAATACCCTCTAAATCATATGAGGAATGCTCTTCAACTGTAATTCCTTCTATTTGAGCCAAATACACCTACTATCTAACCTGAACCAACCTGCATGGACACACTTTTGGTTAGCGTATAAAAAGTGAAAAGGAAAATTGACTTAGAGAAACAGTCGATTAAAACATCTGAAGGACTGCTAAAACTGTGAGCATCCCTACCTGTGGCCAGAGCAGTGGAATGAATAGTTGGTAAATGTTGTACAGCACATCTGTTTACCAAGCCAATCCTATGAACAGAGAGGCCATTATTGACAGGTGAAATATATATAGAACTGTAGGCATGTTTTTACACTTTTTTCCTGGCTGTAGTGCAAAGAGAGACATTCTCCATAAGATAGATGGGTTCTTGTGATCTCTGTACTGCAACAGTAAAATCTAAGTACTGAGTAAGTATAACTTTGTTTTGTTCCTATGAACAGGTGATCTAAACATACTCTAAACCCTGACAGGCCTGTGTTGAAAGAGGTTACTGAAAACTACTGCATGATGTAGTAACATTTCATCAGCTGTTAAAAAGAAGAAAGGAAATCTATTGTTTTGGGGGGGAATGTGGATCTAAGCAGAAAGTACAGGGAGGCGGGTTTAAGGTGTCACGTAATTGTGAAAGATTGTAAAGCCACCTCGTATCATCTGTGAGAGGAAAATAGCAGCATCGCTTGCGCACATACCTACTTGTTTGCTGGTGAGACCTGGAGAACATCCAGTAAATGTGTTGAATGTGTGAAAGTCTGCTTGGTCTCTTTCTTTCTTCCTTCTTCCACCATAAAGTTGTGTTCAGTCACACACACACACACAAAAGCACATGCACATCCGCTCAAACCTTCCCATGCCTCTCAGTCAGGAGACTGTCTGAATCTTGCTTATTTCATGGATTAGTTACAGGAGAGGCTTTTAAAATTGTATCTGAGTGAACGTTTTCAGGGGGAACCTCTATATAACCTTGCCACTACCGTACTGTCTGCCAGACTTAGACTCATCTTCTCTGTAATAAAGGCAGACACAAAGGAATATCCTCACTCCTGCCCTGTACGCTGAGAATGCTGTGCCTCTTTTCTTTGTCCATCGTGGAGTCTTTTTGCTGTGCTATTCAAAAGGCATATTTCAGAAAAAAAATGTAATTTAGTATTGTGGAAGCTCTGAAAAGGACCTAAAATGTCATGCATAGAGCATAGAGGCGAATAAATTATTAGCCAGGTTCCTTAAATGAAAAGAATGAATTAAACACAGAGGAAAAGAAAAATCAGCAAATGTCATGGGAAAAAAAGGATTTATAAATATGGCAAGAAAATACTGCTGAGGTGGTGATCTGATAAAACCTGTTCTTTTCAAGTCAGGAAGTCCAGCTTTTTAGAAATTTTATGCAGGTCATATGTAATACAGGGAAATGGGTTACTGAGAGCAAAGATGATTTATGTGGCAAGGGTGAGTGTTTTGACAAAATTTATCACATTACATATATTAGTATTTTCATTTATTTATTTTATTTATTTATTTCAAAAATACCCACTGACTCTGAGACGAGGGAACAGGAAGTGTAAAATGCCAGCTCATTTCTGAGTCTTCAAACTCTATCCTATATTTAAAAAAAAAATACTTGAACTTAAATAGGGGGGGTTAAATATGTTTTAAACCTCCAAGTATCAAATGTTGACAGAGTAAGGTGTAGCTTAACATTTAAGGAAATGATCAGGAATTTGACATGGTTGCCAAAGAGTTTTCTAGTCGCAGTCACTGGGCTAGAGGTGTCAAGTTTGGTGGTCTCAAGATCTCACCTCTGCTTTTCACAGATCACATGGCTCTGCTGGCTTCATCAAACCTCCAAGTGATTTGTAGCTGAGTGTAAGGGAGCTTTGATGAGAATTAACACCTCCAAGTCTGAACCCATGGTTCTTAGGTGGAAAAGGTGAACTGCTAGGTCCAGGTTAGCGATAAGCTGCTGTCTCAAATTGAGGAGTAAAAGTATCTGGGGTTCTTTTTAGGGAAACGTCCGGCAGGAAACTGGCTAATGGACTTTTGTCGTGTCTGCAGTAATACAGATGCAGAGTAGCGGTCGCTGCTCATCCACATCAAAAGGAGCCAGTTGAGGTGGTTCAGGCATCTGACTAGCATGCCACCTGCATGCCTCCTAGATGAGGTGTTTTGGGCATGTTGAACTGAGAGGAGACTCCATAGCAGACGTGCTGTGAGATTATATGTCATGCCTGACTCCAGAACTCCTTGCTGTCCCACTGGCAGAGGCAGAGGAGGTGTTTGGGTAGAGGGAGAGACCTGGACATCTCTGCGTACACTGCAGTGATAAGAAAATGAATGGATACATGCTAATTATTTAACCATCATGGCAAGTGCTCCTAATTAGTGTTGGCCCACGATTTGTAATCCCACTGGGTAATCAAATTTTGAAAATGATGTCTGACTGTGTTCCTCAACTGATATGTCCATTCTAATTCAGGGAACCAAAATACATGAATAATGTTTTTGGTTCTCTTCCTACAGTTTCTGTGGGTACCAAGCCAAAGAAGCACATCATCATGAGTGCCAACTGCAGAATCAACCTTCCTCAATCTCCTTGCCATTGTAGCCATTGTCCTTACACATATTGAGGCAGTAGCAACCACTTTATGTCCTTAGAGTTTACAGCTACTGTATGCATTCACTTCTGTAAGACTGACCTGAGATAGCATGATAATATGCTCACAGTGACACTAAGATCCTAGTTAATGTTCATCATTAGCTGCTAATAAGCAAAACACACAAAGCACAGCTGAACCGATGTCATTATGTGCATTCATTGTTATGTGTCATTCATAAACCTGATCATGATACCAGAGCAACAGTAAGCAAGGAGAGTGACGACGCTGAAGTTTCACCTAAAATAACCTTGAATTTCTGAATCAAACTTTATAACAGTTTCCAAGAGTTTCTGTTAAATTTGCCAATGAATGCCAACCTCAAAGTGGTGCTAAAAGAAAGGTCAAAGTATCAATGATCTACTCAAAGCGGTCCATTCAGCAAATGGTGAAATATAGTCAGGTCCAAAATTGTGCACTCACCAACTTTATCATTCCTGGAGGGGAGACCCTGGGGTATGTAAAATGTGACTGATGTTTCAGATGGGGAATAATAAGCCATCTTTACTGCAACACGTACCAACTAACCAGTGTTGCAGTGAATCCCTTCTATAGTCAGTGCCATCCACAACATCATAACTTTTATCCAAAATATCTGACTAGGAATGAACTTCTAAAACTGATCACATGGCTAAGCTTTCATCGATGATGATGTAATGCACCAAAGTCAGGCTTTCCCAACTCATTTATATTTTGGGACTCAAGAGCCTGGTGCTTTAATGTACATCAAAAGATTTCTTTTGTTGACAGAGTTCTGGTAACATTAAAAATAGATGTCCCTTACCTTTAATGAACAAGTTCAAGCCTCGGGGCTTTCTGTTAAAAATATTACTTCAAAGTTGGTCAGCTCTGTTATGAAAGAGAACCTCCAAAACTCCTCCCGTCCTTCAGGGCTTCTCCTCAATTCACTTCTCATGACCCGATCTCACACGCCAAACCAAAGTGGAAGACATCAAGGCGAATTAGATTATGGAGCTTGTTTGTTAATGAGCTATCACTCACATGAGGAATCAGATGGAGATTTATTTATTGTTAACTCTTTGCCCTGGAGTGCCAATTAAACAGATTCTTCCAAATGCCACTAATTAGTCATGATGAGGTGGGTTTTGGCTAAGGTTTAGAAGAGCATATTTGTAAACAAAAGATTTGTCTTTGTAGTAAATAAACACATGCAAATGATTTTATTTGCATGTTGCTAATAACTTTTTATTTTTTTTGGTGAATGTTAGAATTTCACTCTGAAAGATTTCCTGGAAGATCACTGCTCATATGGATGAGAGGTCCAGTTCAATTATTAAAATTAGCCTGGAGTTCTTCTGAAGAGGTAAGTTAGAGACCAAAACCCTTTTTTTGGTACCAGGTTATAAACTTGCTGTTTCATGTTGTAAAGTTTTGCATTTTAACACGAAAGTTGATGTGAATGGAGTTTCTATTGCTTTTGACGCTGGCCTAACGTGGCTGCTCGAGGAGCTGCAGTTTTGTCACATATGCTTTAGCTGTATTTTCACGTCTCTATGTAGCTGCATGCTGACTCTGTGATGTTTACAATAAATAAATATAAATAAATAAATCTAACAGAAATATAGAAAATATGTGCTTGCCATGGTTTAACCATTTAAACATATATCTATATAAAAAATAAGAAAACACAAATGTTTTGGAAATCTGTCAAAAACTCGTTTAAAACTAAGAAATTATTTAAAAGTTATTTAATATGCAAATAACAAACTGAATTCAGGATTTTCTTCTCAAATTTGAACCAAAACACTGGGTGTTTTTTTTTTTTGTTTTTTTAGAAATTCATCAATCATAACATTCAAGTAAATAACTGCAATTTCACATCTCAATAAAAATATAATAATAATGTGCTTCACTATGTTTTTCAGCTTTTTTGTAGAACTAGATAACAATAATTATATTTTAGCAATAAAAATATAATTTTGATTAAAGTGCTTGTGCATATTGGTAGATTAACCATTGTAGAAATATATTTTTCAAAAAACATTGAAATCATTGTTGAAATTGACACTTCAGAATGAGTTACAGAGCACACATATCTTAAAAAATTATGTAGAAAAATATTGTTAAATGCTTTTTTAAAATAAGCAATAGTATTTTTTTCTTCTGCACAAAAATTGTAAAATCACATTTTTGAAATTAAACCTTCTGTAATTCATGCTCTTGGATCATATTTATTTCTTTATTCCTGTTTAATTGCAATGTAATCTGTGTTTTCAGTCAAATTTGTGTCAAGCTAGTGTGACAGGAAGGAGAGTGCCCTCGAGCAAGGTAAAGAGCCCCCACTGCTTTCATTACAGTCCCCATATCCTGATTACATGTTTTTAGTGTTCTAATAAATGTGATTGATTACAAAATCAATTTTACAATGGGGAACCCTGCACCAAAAATACTCTGCCATTTCATTTCCTTTCTGTTTATTGATGACATTTGCCTTTTTCCAGGCTTTGTCCACATCCTGCACCAAATGATTACGGAGCTTGTGAAAATCTGCTTAGACTCGGGGCTCTGCACGACTGGCAAATGGATGAGATGCTTAAAAGCCAGCCAGTTTTTCTTTTCTTTTTTTCATTTAAATCTGCCTGAGCTGTCAGAAATGACAGAATAACACCTGTGAATACCCACATATTCAAAATAAATCCCTTATTCAAAAGTGGTTGTAGCTCACAACAATATAGTTGTGAGGGCTGGCAGATGTGAATATCCTGTCAGTGAAAGGGACTGACCCTCCCCGCTCCACATGTTTTTGTGCTACAGTCTCAGGCTGCTGTTTCCTTGCCACTGCTTTATCACTTAGACTTTCTGTGGGCCCTTTCATTTTTTTTCCCCCCTGGAAGTCCTCTGATGGAGCCACTCTTCAATTCACTAAAAACAACATTAAAGGATGCAGTCTGTTCTTTTAAAATTGGACCTCTACTTACCTAAGATGACACCTCTGACACTTTTAGTTGCCAGTCTGTCTCATATTCCAGCAGTCTGGCTGAGGCGTTTAAGATGTTTAGATTTTGCAGATGATTCGGCCACACAGCAGTTTTGTCAAGCAGAAGTTTATTTTGGTTGAATTGTCTCAGGAAATGGTCCATTGCACTTACACTTTAATATCTGTGTTTTCCAGGTGTGGAAGAATTCCTTCATTTACGCTTGTTTCTGCTTTTTTGTTTTAAGCATTTTTGAGCTATACTTGTTTAAAATGTTTTGAGTAGAATTAAAAAAAAACCAAAAAAGCAGAACTGAAGCTGCAAACAATCCCCCCCCAAAAATGCAAAACAATACGATAAAATTTAAGGTGGTGTATTATGAGGCTAAGGCTAAAATTAGCAACTCAACCCCATCAGTGGAGAACACGTATGGTGCCTGGTTTGTGTTAGGCTCCATGCTTCAGCACCAGCTCAGGTCCTTAACATGTACTCCTGCTACCTTAGAAATTGAAAGATTATTCATAGCCTCTGTAAAAAAAAAAAATTCATTTTGAGTCATACTGAATAAAATATAAATTATATTTTGTAAATGTTAAAATAATGTTATGTATACTCATTCCCTAATGACTTGTGATTGAATCGATCACAAGTCATTAGCCAATAAGCATGCGGATGACAGTCAAATCCACCCCTCGCTCATCATTATCCGGTCTTAAAACACCAAGATGTTGAGGACAAAAATATTCATTGCTAAGGTTTCACAAACCAGTGGACGGTGTCACAGTAACTACATCTATCTTTTATTCTATCTAAGGGATTATTATTGTTTCCAAATAGCAATGTCCCCACAACAATGGGGAAACCAGCATGTGTTTAATGTAAGAGTAGTCTGTTGTGAAAATTACATCTGTTTGCTTCTCTCCTGCTCTCTGTGCTCAAAGTGATTTTACTTTACTTTAATACAGCTGAATTCCCAACAAAGCTTTTCTTATGGACATACTTTTCTGTTATTGCTGTCAGACAACTGAACAGGCAAGAAACAATGACATGAATGCCACCCCTGAAGACTAATGTTCTGCATTACTTTGAAGCCATTTTCTAGTCCACTTCTCTTTACATGGTCAGCTAATATAATCACCTTTCAAGTACATTAAAGTCTTTACTGTTCTGTGATTTCTGCTGCATTCCACTGAATGAAAAATGAGCACTTAGAGGAGCTTGTTATCAGATATACTGACTGTTCGTAGTCAAGAGTTCTTTAAGCGGGAATTATATTTTCTGCATCCAAGACTCAGCTAGGGTCCACCTGAGGTAAATTACATGATCAGACAATGAGCGAGTGTCCATGTGAAGTACAAATACTTTACTGTACTTAAGTGGAATTTTCAAGTGTATGTACTTGACTTGAGCATTTATTTTTCTTACAATGTCAAAACAGGCTCGATATTTAAGGATTAAGGCATTTGAGGGAAGTTTTTATTTCCCAGAACTGCTCGTCTTAAAGCATCAAACTGATTTGAGCCTAAATGGAGGAAACAGTGTGTCCATCACGAGAGCTTATCACATGCAAAGAGTCAAAAACGTATAATTTATGCATCATTTGTAGTGCTGTAATTAGAGGTTAAATAAAATCAAATAAAAGTAGTAGCACTATAAAAAATGTATATATAGAGCTCTACTGTATATACCTGGCATGTGACTGTGAGTACTTTGATCCAAATACTGGATGGTTCAGAAGAATGCATAGCAGCAGCTGCACTCTCTCTCAATGGCACCAGCAGGACCGCAGCGAAAGACTCGAAAAGACGGTCTCCTCACCGCTAGCAGGAGGATAAATAACAAAGACTTTAAGGCTGTTGCATGTAAAAATGTCACAGCAGGTTCACACAAGCCTGCTCTGCCAAAGCTACAGAGCGAGTTAGCTCATAGCCCCTCCTGCCAGAGTTGACTCCCAAGTTGACGGTCGTGAAACAGTCATAAATCAGTGATATCATCATACTTCAAGATGATTGTAGTGCACATTGTATAAAACTGGATGTAACCCTATCTTACATAATATTAGAAATACTTTAACACTGGATTACATTAGATTTAAAGGTAAGGACTGCTCAGTGACATCTGATAAACTGGAAACCTAAAGCTTACATGTACTGTCCTCATTTTTTAAATCAGATATCAGATCTGTATATGATGTGAAGTTATATTTTTTTTTATATTGTGAAACATCCTGTAAAACAAACTGAAGTATACTACCTTTGTTTTATTCCAAGGTTGCATGAAAATACTGCAGTTTAGTGCAGGATAAACCGGTCAGCGTGCTGTACTGTGGTGAACTTACAGTAAAGCACTGACTATGAACACCACAGCAATGTGCACCAGTCCAGCACAGTGTAAGTTTACATCAAGCACAGCAGAGATGAATTTGCATTTAAGCTGATGATGCTTAGATTCATTCACTGAATTTAACCTTTATACCAACTTCAGACTGTCTAATCTATTATTGTATTATTATATTAATATAGCAGTTAGGTTCAGTTAGCTTTGCACAAAAACAGCTGGTAGAAATGTCCTCCAAAGAGCTACTTTTTACTTTCTTAGTTTAAGTACATTTAAGATCAACAAAGTATAACAGGATGGACTACTCAGCTGTGGCGTCTCCAGCTGTCTCTGTCTGTCTCTGGAGTCAAATCTCGGCCTTAGAGGTCTACACTGGTTAAATACTGGTTACATACGTAACTAACGCTACCTCATTTTCAAACTGCCAACTTTCCTGGAGGGGGAGACGGGAGCTAAAATGGAACATTTGAGACACAGGCTAAAAAGAAATATAAAGCAGAAAAACTAGTTTGTCTTTTGAACATTAAAGCAAGCAAACTGCAGAGCACCAAAGATGCCAAAAATAAAATAATTAAGTACATCATTAAATAATTCATGAAATGTGTCATTAATTCATTACAATTGGAAATAAATAAATTATCTATTAAATACATAATTCATTAATTTAAATTCATTTTATGTGAAAGCATATTTAATTATTTCACTATTTAATTAATGATTTCATGTTTTCTCTGCTATGGTGTTTTGTCTGTCAACCTCGCCCATCAATGTGTGTGCGTGGGG
>JASGAU010385851.1:0-11937 GCA_030220045.1 Australoheros facetus | reverse complement strand
CTCGTTACATGTAACAGCACATGTGTGTGAGGGAGCTGATGAGCAGTTTGAGGAGGAGTGGTACAGAGAGAGGCAGAACACTGAGAGGGTACGAATAGACAGTGTGTTTTGGACAGAAGATAGATGTGCAGCTAAAGTTATTCTCACAGATGAACAAAACTGTTTTTACAGTATCCATGACGGCAGCATGACGACATGTTTCTCTTTCAAAAGCTGAGCAAGATGCTTGGCAAGATTTGGGGCCGTGGCTAAAACGAGTGCAACAGTTCAAACAATGGGAAGAAACTGACATTCCAGGAGTAAAACACTGTAATGGGGTGTTTAAGAAGTACCTGACAGCAGTAGTTTGTGTTATGAGGACTGTGCAGTTGCTAACAAAAACTTGTCTTTATGTCCAGCAGGTGGAACCATGCCAGTTGACCCCAGACTCTCCAGAACTGCGTGATATCCCGGAGCACTTATGGGCAACCAGTAAATATGATGTGGGGGAAATGAAAAGTGCCCCCCCTTTGGTGGTGACTCCTAAGTCTGACTTCGGACCATGTAAGCATCAGTATCCATTAATGAGTGCCTGAAACACTGCGGGAGCATCGGTGCGTCCGAACAGCATTACCAAGTACTCGAAGTGTCCTAAAGGCGTGTTGAAGGCGGTTTTCCACTCGTCCCCTCCTCTGATACGTACCAGATGGTATGCATTCCAGAGATCCGATTTTGTGAAGATGGTAGCTCCATGCATGAGTTCAAAGGCAGAGGAGATGAATGGGAGAGGGTTATTTGATTTAAGCCACGGTAGTCAATACATGGTTTCAAGGACCCCTCCTTCTTTGAGACAAAGAAAAATCCTGCCCCTACTGGAGGGGTAGTTGATCGGATGAGGCCTGCTGCCAGTGATTCATGAATGTATTTCTCCATAGCCTCCCTCTCGGGCTGCAATAGGTTATACAAGTGACTAGTGGGCAGGGGCGTCCCTGAGAGGAGGTCAATAGCGCAATCGTAGGGACGGTGGGGAGGTAATGATAGTGCTTTATCTTTATTAAAAACTTCCTTTATGTTGTGATGAACCTCAGGGACTCCTGAGAGATCAGGGGTTGGCTCTGGACATAACGCTACCCCACCCCCTGGTGGCTCGGCGGACCTCAGGCAATTGGAACAACAAAACACACTCCAACTCTCTACCTGCCTTTTAGACCAGTCTATATGCGGGTTATGCTTCTCTAACCAAGAATATCCTAGAATGACCAGTGTGCTGGGGGCTGAAAAGATCAGAAAAGTAAAACTCTCATGGTGGTTGCCAGAGATGACCAAATGAATGGGTTCAGTCTGATGAGTTATAGTAGCAAAAACAAGTCCATTTAATGCAGTTGCAGAGAGTGAGGCGACTAAGGGCTGTAAGGCTGTGTGGCTAATTCACTGTCCATGAGATTCTGTTCAGCCCCTGAGTCTACGAATGCTTGCAACAGGAAAGACTTTTGATTGCTATAGACTGTCACTAGTAAAGAGAGTGCTAATTGGTCCTTCATCCTGTCAATAACGGCCTGCAACGTGTTCGGTGGCCAGCCGGAAGCCGCGGCTGCCGTGTGAAAATCAACAATAAACTCAGCCACATGCTCGCTCCTTTGCCGAAGCCATAACAATCTCCTCGCTGCATGTCCCTCAGACATAGGGTGGTCAAAGGTCCTCTTTAACTCAACTAGAAACTCATCATAGGACTCGACTGGGTTGAAGGTAAAGAATGCCTCTGCCCTTGCCAGAGCCCGCTCCCGCAGATGACTGACTACAAATGATAATTTTGTGGCCTCAGGAAAGGAGCGAGGAGAGCGTGCTAAAATGAGTGAGCAACGTAACACGAAAAACCGTCCCAAATCCCCAGTGAACGGCTCAAAGGAAGGAGCCGCCACATCCCAAAACACTGGGGAGGGTGCGGGAGTACTCTCAGCGGAAGGAATCTGTTCTTTGAGAACATATGGAAACCCTTCATCAAAGTTGACAAGAATTTGGAAATAAGCTCCTCTTTTTAGATTTGTGAAGCTGCAATTCTCACCAGGAAAAAATGCCTATTTTCATTTTCTTTGTCATCTCATAAATGTATACACATTCAGTTTACTATTTCTTTTGGATTAGATTGCCATCTGTTAAATTGAGGAGTATCCCTTCTGCCCCATAATGCAGCTTGAATATTCTGTCAAGATATATGATGTACTGATTTATGGCCATATTGTGTTAAAATTTAATAACACCATTGAAAAAAGAATCCACATTAAAAAAGCAGCCAGAACTCTAAAAACAGACTTTGTGACAAAGGGAAGGCAGCACTATTTATACTAACAGACACAACAAGGGCTAATCAAGGGGAATTAGACACAGCTGGGAAAATGAGGAACAAGTGACACTAACGAGAAAGTAAAACTAAATACAAAACACAGGAAAGGATTTTCTTATTGGTTTACCTATCCGGAGCTGCAATCCCAAGAGAGGACATCTACCTTCTTAATATTCTGATTGTTGTGTGTAAAAAGGCCATCACAAGGTCTTGGTAAAAAAAACTGAACCACCTCAGACAGAGCAGTGGCAAGAAACTGTGGATGAGATCCACGATATGGAAAAGCTGACTCATACGCTACGGACAAAAGGACACGCTGGACAAAGTGACTCACAAACTAAAGGAAGCATGGAGAATTTTTACTGAGTAATTTGGTAGGACAAAACTAGTCACTGCCCCCCCCCCCGTTTTAAAATGACTGCTCTTGTATTGAAGTTTGTGTCCCAGTGGCAAGTGGGTCACATATTGGCACGTTACATATGACTGGGTAGCAGTTAGCAATTTACAGCCAACAAACTGTTTTGTTTTTTGAATCAAATTTTCAAGGAAATCCATCACCTTCTCTTGTATTTTGATGAGAGTGAAGACAGGAGCCCATGGGAAACGGGAGATTCACAGCTGACACTCACTCTGTCTGGACATCCTCAGCTTTCTGTTTCCTGGCTGAACAATTGCAAAATAATAATACTTCTATAGTTATAAAAATATTTTGCGTAAGTTGACAATGAATCAAGCAGAATGTTTTTTAGAACCATGTCTACGAAAACACTTCACTGCTCATAAAGTGTGTATTATTAGCAATTTTTACTTTAAGTATCAAAAGTAATTGTTCTGCAGAAAAATGTTTCCCATCAGTGTTATATGGATTAATATTACTGATGCAGGTTTTTAAGGCTGAGCTCAGTTTAAATACTGCACTGCATTGAAGAATCATGGCAGGTCTAACAGAAAGGCAGACCTACATCTCAATTTTAAAAGTGTATATGAAGAATATTGATACAAAAACACAAATTCAGTGCTTCAGTTAATGGCGTGTGACTGTGTGACATGGTTAACACAGCAGCTGCACACACACCGCCCTGGCAGATGCTGCCATCTTCTGGATGTAAAATGTTCCAGCATCACTAAATTCCAGCACATCAGTACACAAGGACACGTAAAACAAGGTAAAGTTTTCATGCACTTCTTTAATATATCAGTTTTTCATATTCACAACAAATACATTAAGCTCTTTCTCTGTATGATACACCCTTAAATATTTTTACACTCAACCATTTTTCTCTGAAGTCTGCCTATGAAAATGTATTTTAATCTTTGTCACTTTATTTTAAACATTTTGTAATTTGTTACATTTGTTGTCTCCATGCCTCCTAGCAAACTGACAGTATTTCCTTTGTACACTATTTACAGGTGAAAAACAAATCTCCATAAAGTTTTACATGATAGTACTCAGTCGAAAGGAACTGTTGGGTTTAAGGTTCAGGCAAGGAGAAGGTGAAGGGAGGGAATGTTTAAGAAGCAGAAGGAACACAAAAGCTGAGAAAGGCTGAACAGAAAGACGGATGTGACGGAGGAGTAGTGTGTGTGTGTGTGTGTAGGGGTGGAGCCTCAGTGACCGAGTCCAGTGTTTGCTCCTGTAGAATCTATGAAGCTAGAGCAGACATACATCTGTGATAATATTCTCATAGAAAATGATCTCCAAGAAAAATAAATACAGCACTTTGAAGAACATTACTATTTGCTTCCTCAGATTCAATCATGTGAGCTGATCTCAGCACTGCAGACAACTGCCACGCTTAAGGAAGAAGGATGATAATACTGCCTTTGGAAGATGGTCAAGGCTGTGTGCTCTGTTCGGTGAGGCTGACCTGGGAAATAGCTCACAATTTCAACTCAGAGCCACTCCAGGTGACTGGATCACATGGTCTTCATCAGCAGACATCTCCATGACCTGAGAATTTCTGGGACTTTGGGTCTGTGTGAGCTTAAAAGTTGATCTTAACACCCCATTCTTCACCTTGGAAACAGGAGATGCCTGAGCTCCGGATGCCAAAGTAATCCAAGATCAACATTTCAGGCAACACAGCTGAGAATCCTCAAACATTTGAGCATCTTCACTTCTGACTGTTTAAACTCATGGTGCTGAAGTAGGCCATGAGATGCAGCTTCTGTGCATCCTCAGACACATAAACAAGACGAGTGGAAAGCCGACTGAAGTCTGATAAAACTGGGATTCTGGTGTTTTTGTGGGGTTTATTCGTAAAGGACTGTGGAAGCAAAGCAAATTGTTAGCTTATGTAAATGCAACACGCCATCCATGAGACATACTGAAGGCAACCATTGCTGAACTTAGAAACATTTAATCCTTCAAAATGTTTTTGTGCCTTCATCAAAAAAACAGAAAACTGAATTTCAGCTTTACTCCCAAAAATTAATAAGCTCAAAATTGCAGTGATAGTTCAAGTGTTCAGACAGAGCCATTTTCCTCTCACAGGACCTCCTCGTCCCCGGCAGGTACTTGTGTTTTTACTCAGGAAAGACCTTCATCGTCTTCAGAAACTTCAGATTTTCATAACGAAGACATTCTCAGCAGTTATAGCTCTACTCTCCTCCACGAAGCCAAAACAGAAGACTTTGAGGCCTGAAAAGGTGGAGAACAGCCAGCGTGTTTTAGAGAGCTGTCAATGGGACCTCTCTAGAGACAGGATATGTAATATTAATCAAAAGGCCAACAACATATCTGTATATCGTCTATTAAACCTGCATCTGGGAGTCAGGTGGTAACAGTGTTACTGTTGAGCTTCTGTAGCTTGACATGGCAGAAAAAGTTTGGCCTTAAGTTGAACCTTTGCCCAAACCCCAGATAAACTCAACCTTACAAACAGGTTCTCCCTGTAAGAATTTGGAATGTCATCGACCTATTTGGAAAAATTCCTTAATCCCTGACCTGACGACAATAACTGCAATGCTCAGACATGTCTGCACACGAATGCTAATGTTGCAGTTTACCTGCTGATGTGAAAAAAGCAAATATTCAACAATGCAACCTGATATGTCAACATAGTCATGGTAACGTGTTAGCAAGCAGCTAGCTGCACATCCAGCGTACACACAGCAACAAAAGCATTCATTGTTATCAGGCTAAGTCACACAATTCACTCTTCTTTCGGTTCGCTTGGTCTCCACAAGCTGCTGAGAAAAATGCTCAGCTGCCACCGGCGCTTTCTGTCACAGCCTGGTTGGTGTTTGGGCTTGTAGCATCTAGCAGAGCCGCTGAAGTTTATGCACATCTTGGACATTTCATGTTGAATTCATAGAGAGACCAATGTGGTCTGGCTGTAATAAACATTGAAAAGTCTTACCCCACACTTGCAGCCAAAAATATACAGCAGTTAGTGATGCCACCAGGGTGCATTGATATAGAGAGAGATATATTGGTTGGCCATAGTTTCTCCAACAGACTCCACTGGTACAATCCCCTCAGCACTATGAGCGACACATGTAAGATCCCAGCTGAGCACGTATGGAGTGAAGCTGTGGAAGGTTTTCTTTTTCTGGAGATACTTTGTATCCTGTTTCTTGGCTATATGAAAGGGTTTCAGTATGATTTTCACAATTTACAAAGCAGATCATCTCATTGTGTGGTCACTAAAACTTGTTTTTGAAAATGTTAAAAATACAAACTTGCTGGAAGGGAAGGCGTGGTCTCAGTTATTCGCTTATTAACACATCTGGAGAATGAACCTGCAAATAAAGTTCATTTCACCAAACCTCTGATTTTCATCATACTTGTGACTTTGTTACGTGTGTTTCTACTAAGACTTCTCTCCAGTTTGTATTTTCAACATGTTTTTTTTGTAACATACTCCACCAAGTGCTCAGTGGCTGAAAATGTCCAAGAGGGCTCCCTGACTGTGGTCCACGGTGAGGCTGTCACATCTCAGCCCCGTCGCTCTCTCTCTGACGGCCAAACATGACTGAGTGGAGCGAGAGCGATGGGAACGTTGCTGTTTCTGTTATTTGTAATGGAAAGACACACGTGAACGAGAAGAACCAGTCTGTCAGTGTTCGGTCTGACACGCCACCTAGCCGCGTGTCTCCTCCACGACATCAGGCGAGCAGCCTCACTGCTCAGCTCTGCCCTCTGCAGGTGTGCACCAGAGACCGTCCAGACAACAAACGAACATTCGCAGCAAAGTATTCACAGTCCTGCGCCTGCGGATGCCACCTTCACTGGAAGTCAAACTTTGAGTCATCTGCTCTGTGTCACATTTTTTTTTCAATTAAAAAAAGGCAAATCACTCATTTGCTTCAATCCATCTCTACAAAGTGCAAGTATGAGTCAAATGACTAAAACAAGCATTGAAAGACAGTTTCAAAAATAGCATCAAATAAAGCCTGAAAATAAACCCATAAAAAACTCACATAAATAAGTAAATATCTGCAGGCCTGCCTGTACAGAAAAGGCAAACAATGACAATAAGAAAATAAAAAGAACCTGTAATAACACCCCAACCGCTAACACACGCCGGCATGAAGAACGTACAGGTGCATGTGTACAGAGAAAGTAAAAGGTGTGATTAAAAGGACATTTCCAGAATTTTCAAATGAGCCTTTGATCAACATCCTTTCAGCAGGTAATGCTGCAGCCAGTAAGATCCCCACTTCAGCTGAGTGCAATGTTAAAGCTTTATGGTCCAACGAGGAGAAAATAAAGGAATGGCACAACATGTACTTAGTGTAAAAAATAATCTGAAAAAATGTGAGAAGCAAAGAAATGCTGAGTCACAAAAAAGCTGCGTAACAACTCGAGAACTTGGAGAAGCCGTACGCGGCGAGCTGTGCGGAAACGCTGGGCGGCGGTCCGGCTTAAACCTTTCACAGGATGACACGCCTGCCTCGTCTCCTGCATCTTCTATCACTCAACAAATCTGCTTTTCTCTGCAACACATCCTGAGGTTCACTGACGGGCGGAGAGCGAGCGCTCACTCAGTGAAGATCCTTGTTGGTCAGGCTTTTAAAATGGAATGGGAAAAATCCTTCAGGTGAAGCTGCTACAAAGAAACAAATGAGCTCCCACAGAGCAGACTCTTCTCCTGCTGTCACAGCAAAGTTTGTCTTAAATACAGAGAAAAACCAGCTGGCGGAAAGCAGCTGTTGCTCTTTGACGGTGTCAAACATGTTGGAGACAAAGAAGAAGGCAAAATGCAGCATTCTGTGGAACTGAGACTGCCCTAAGCCCAAAAAGACAAAAAAGCAAAGGTGTGTGCTGCTTTCTTCTAAAATGGCTGCTGTCTTTTAAAAAGATGCAGGACAAAACGTATTTCCAGCAACTGCTAGCTAAAATCTGAAACACGAGAGACAAATTAAAAAAATTTAAATAGATTTCTCTTTCAAGTTATCTTCCTTCAGAGATGACCCCTGCTGAGTGACCTTCAGCCCATCCCAGGGAAGGGCTAACGCCCTCCGTCAGCTGACGACATGAAGCCTCTTCTCCTTTCACAGGCTCCGTTCTGCCGACGCTAAACAGCGCGGCTAATATCCAGCCTTCCTCCCAACAAGCACAACGAGTGACTGGACAAGTTGCATCCAAAGCTTCTCCTTTAAATTACTTTCCCTTTGCCTTCAGATATTTCTCCAGCAGGCAAGCTGATTACCATCTCTTCCTCAGCGCTGTTTTGGTATGGATATTTTTGTCTTCACTTTTTTGACTCTGTATAATTCAAGTTTGTTGATTTTTACTTTTTCCTAATGCAGTTGTGTCTGTCGCTTGCTGTTAAGTGAGGCTGCCTTCTTCAAGATGACAGAGGAAGAAAACAGCACATTCTTTGAGAGCATTTTGTTTCTTTTTTGTTTCCTTTTTTTCCAGTAATGAATGAATCCACCGCAGGGACACGAGACTTTTGAGAAGTGATGAGGGACGGACTGGTGGACTCTGCCGCTCTTACTTAAATGCTGAAAACTCCCCTGAAACGATAAAGATACAAAGAAAACTGTTGTGTAGAAAGCACACAGTAGTGTCACCTGTCAGGTGCAAATATGAAGCAGGTATGTTTACAGAGAAATTTGCTTTAACCGAATTCTAAAATGTCCCTGAAAAGTGGTTTTCTCACCAAAACAGTAAAAACTCATTCAAAGCCAACCAGGACAAAACCCTGCAACAAGTACGTGACCTGTAAAGGGTGGCTGTGGCTCAGGAGGTCGAGGTCATCAATGCAGGTCATCTACTAATCAGAAGGTTGGTGGTTCAATTCCTGGCTGCTCCAGTCTGCATGCTGAAGTATACTTGGGCAAGATACGAAACTGATGCAACCGTCAGAGTACGAATGTGTGTGAATGTTAGATAGGAAGCACTTGGAAACAGACACGTGTGTGAATGCAAACGTGTTGTATAAGCGCTTTGAGTGCTCAGCTAGAGTAGAAAAGCGCTTTATAAGAACTGGTTCATTTACCATTTTAAGGCTATTGGACCCATGCAAAACAAATTACTGGTGCTTCTATTTAACTGTACAACAATTTTTATGTTTCATTCTGAGAATATTTAAAAAACACCCAACAGAAATACCAAGAATCTCAAACATTACAGAACACAGCTGAATTGAAGCTTTGCAACCCTGGCCTGATGTGTAACCCAGGCCAGGGTTATGCTCCAAAACTGCAGACACAAAGTAAAGTTTGACTCTTGTGGTGGAAAATGCCAAGTTAAGGCACGAAGACACCCGACTAAATCTAGTGTGACAGGCTAACATATCGTCACTTTTCTTCATGGACTGGATAACTAGCTTAGAGCTGGCCAGGTGCTCATTAACTTCATTAGTGCCTGAACAAAAACCAGAGCAGCCAAACGAGCCAACATTTCTGTGGTCCAAACGTTAAGGAAAATGGTTGAAATTGGTTTATAAAAATGTTCTCGTGTGTCTGGCAGCAAAAATGAACGAATAATGTCAAGTACAAAGAAAACCCAATTTGAAATATTTGTGCAGAAATATCAGGATACGACAAGTTATTATTACAATGCAAAAGGTTTGCAATAAGAGAAGAGGGAAGTGCAAATAATGAATAAACACGACCTTTTCATTACATACACAAAAAAGTAAAAGAAGGAATCTTAATCACCTTTGGTAAATGGGCTGGTTCTTATACAGCACTTTTCTACTTGAGCACTCAAAGCACTTTATACAACAGGCCGCATTCATACAAGCTTCTACAGCTGAGTGCTTTCTATCTAACACTCACACACATTCATACCCCAACGGTCGCATCGGAGAGCAACTTTGGGTTCAGTATCTTGCCCAAGGATACTTTGGTATGCAGACTGGACTGACCTTCTGATTAGTAGATGACCTGCTCTACCTCTTGAGCTACAACCACCCCAAATATTTAGTGCTATCAGTTAGGGTTAGTGCTAGCTAGTTTTACGTTTTGCCAGCTAGCATGTTGAAAGATGAGATCTGATGCACTAACTACGGTTTGGGTATCTTCATAATAATAAGAGGAGGCGGTGGTGGTGTACATGATGAAAATGCTACAACACCACTTCTTGTTACTTTAATTGTGTGCTGCAGATCGCATCTGTCGAGATCTTGCCCATCATTGTTCCCAAGAAAATAACTCACCGTAGCCGCCAGCCTGGATGGGGGTTTTAGGTGAGGCACAGGCGTACAAACTGAAGTCCTCTGTCTGGAAGCCGGCTCGATTTAATGAAGGCTCTGAGGCGCTGCGGTGGATTTTGGGTAATGAGCGAGCCAGCAGCTCAATGGATGCCAAGATCTGAAGAAATACACAGCACAGCCACAGGGGGTCATTAAACAGAATCAGTATGATCATCATCCACAGCTTAACACAAGCCAACAAATTCATCAAAACACAAGTAGCAAGTACCTACATCAGCTCAGCTGCTGTTGGTGGTTTAAAGACTCTGAGCCCATCTGCTGGCAAAACCAATCAAACTCAGAAAATCCACAGCTGTCTTTCAGGCCTGCATCACATTCTGGGGCTCAAAGTAAAATACAATAATGCCTCCCTATTACAACTCGCTCTCTTCACAAGACTCACAACATGTTCCTGATCACTGTTAATTTGCTGCCAGTGAAAATCAGTGCTGTAAGGCTTTTCACGTGAACACCAGGACAGCAAGAGGCACAGTGGTTAGTACCAGCAAGAAGACAAGAAGGTTCCTGGTTCAATCCCCAGCTGGGGCCTGTCTCTGTGGAGTTTGCCCTAGATAAGTTCTTGAAGTGTACTAACTAGAGCACTGAATAAAACTTACGGTTAAAGTGTGACTTGACTTTGGGTGATCAGTAAGACTAGAAAAGTGCTGTACAAATGTGAGTACACACACACACACACACTTCCAGTGCAGAATTGGAGATGGGAATCCAAGCCGAAGAAAAGCAGGAAGATTTGATGGATACCCCTTCCTGCAGTTACTAACGCTGAGTGACTCCAATAAAACCAAAGCATGTGCCAAGTTAGTGACAAAGTGCAGCAGCACCTGTCTCGTTGCTTTAACAGACACTAGACCTTGATTCTGATCTGGAAGGCGATGGTTTTAGGAAACACTTTTGCTCCACAGTGACTTGTGTCTCTGTCACAAAAACTGCTGCAACACAGTGACCATCAGGTACACACTGTGCACACACACAGCAGGCAGGATATGTCACACTGACCGCTGGGTTGAGTGAGCGGCCACTGCACTCTGTCTGTGCTATGTCGTGTTTTGTGCTCGCTTACGTTCTTTATGTGTACAATATGCGCTGCGCCCGGTCATTCTTTGCGTCTATTGGTCGAGTAAATTTACGTCACAGTGCATGCAGCCAAAGTTTAAGTGTGTTGAGCTTCGGCCGGCACATGTGGGCTTCTCCCCCCAGACGGCGAGCTTGTGCAGCAAATTATTCATGAGTGGCACAAGAAATGATGGGTTTCAGAGTACTGCGGTGCCACTGTCGAGTTATATGTGAGAGAGAGAACCTCCCATGCCTATGTGGCATATTGGGCGGCAAACGATCGCCACTGGGCTTGGTCTTGTGCCTGTGTTTCAGCTTCTTCCAATGGAATATTCGACGTTCTTGGTGGAATGACGTTTGCCAGGTATTGCGGGGGCGTCCTCGGGGTCTTTTGGCGCCCGGGGGCTGCCAGTGCATCGCCATCTTCGGGATCCTTGAGTCATCCATGCGAAGGACATGGCCAGTCGGAGTCTTCGATGTGCGACGGTGTTTTGGAGTTTGACCAAGCCACTTCTTCTCATGACCTCTTTGTTGGTGATGTGTTCGGTGTAATGGATCTTCAGAATCCGGCGACGGTACCGCTGTTGGAACTACGTCCAGCTTGGTGTTAATGCAGGCCGACGACTTCCAGGTCTAGCTGGCATAGATGGCGGTTGGGATGACTACTGAATTCAGCAAGCGGAACTTGATCTTCAGGGAGATGGTCGGGGAGGACCAGATCTTGGTCATCCTCCAAAATACCAAGGCAAGTACAGGTCCTTGAAGATCTTGATGAAGTTGGCCGGGACACAGTACAAGCGCAGGATCTGCCAAAGAGAGTCGCGGTGGATGCTGTCGAATGCTTTCTTGAAGTCGACAAAGTTGACGACGAGTTGTTGCCGGTACTCGACG
>JASGAU010385848.1:0-11059 GCA_030220045.1 Australoheros facetus | reverse complement strand
ACACACACACACACACACACACACACACACACACACACACACACACACACACACACACACACACACACACACACACACACACACACACACACAAAGCTCCAAATGAAAACTGAAGGGGATGTAAATTAAAATTCAGTTGGATTACAGTCATTAAAATGAGCAGAACATGCTGCATTTCAACCTCTTTTAATCCAGTGATTTTTTTTTTTTGCTCCCACTTAATTTTAATAGTGCTTGTCCCCTTAGGAAGGGTCAAGAAACACTCGTATTGAGATTTTAGACTGACGTGTTAGATAGCACACCGTCATCATCATCATCATCATCATCATCATCATCATCATCAAAACACCAAATAAAGGAATATATTTTGGAAGAATGGTTTCCATCGCTTAAGCAGAGTTTCAGAGACTTGCAGAACCAATGCCAAGGCACTGATTCCAGAAGGCATGCAACATATGGTGGCCCAACACTTTACTAAAACACGTAAAAGTTTCTTCTTTTTTTTTATTAGCTGTCCATCTGTATATGCGCCTCTCTCTCACAGGGGCACACTATTACAGAAACTGTTCTCCATATAATGGTAGGTAACTAAATAACTACTGGGCCATGTGCTCAAGGCTACCCCATCAGTACCTGGAGAGAAGTTATTTTGTCAAACATTAGCAGTTAATCTGTCCAAATAATAAATGAAAATTTGTTTTAAGCTGGTATGAATAGACTGGTTCTTACATAGTGCTTTTCTACTCTACATGAGAACTTAAAGTGCTTTATACAGCATGTCTTCATTCACCAACTCACACACATTTATCCAAGCAATTTTTTCTACATCTAAGTACTTTCTATCTAACATTTGCACACATATTCATGATGAATGCATCGGGAGCAACTCGGGGTTCAGTACCTTGCCCAAGGTACTTGGGCATGCATACTGGAGCAGCCAGTACTTGAACCACCAACCTTCCAGTGAGTAGAAGATGTGCTCTACCGCTTGAGCCACAGCCACCCCGTGCAAAGCAAGGACTTAGTGAGTGAGGCAGATACCCACACCTTTCTCTCCCTTAGTCTGGGAAATGTCAAGGCCCACAGGTTAAAAGCACACCAGTGACAAGCCTGGTATAACATAGCCTACTCCTGCACCTCTCTCCTTACAGTGTGTGTGCGTGTCTCTATAAGCACATCCACCAATAAAGAGATTATGCTTGGCTTTTAACCTTTTCCAAGTGGCCCTGTCAGGGGGAAAGCATTAGGTGGAGAAGGAGGAGAAAAGGTGAGTGAAGAGTGAGAAAAAAAGAAAAAGAAATAGGCAGCAAGGTGAGAAGGTCATGAAATAAAAGAGGGGAGGTGCTACACAGCACAACTTTTTATGGATTATTCATCTTTAAATGCCTCCCTTGACCGCTCTCCTTTCCCACATTTTACAAGAACCAAGAGAGATGCCGGGCATCAAAGTGTGACAAGCCTGCTAATAAAATTAAAAATGTGGGTGCTTTTTAATTGAACTTTAAAGGCTTAAAATGCATGCAAAAAAATGTGCAGACACACTAGCTCGCTCTGTGTGGTGTCTTGCTTAATGAAAGCTTTTATAACGGTGGACACAAACATAATACAAGCAAACGGGCCAAATGAAAGCTCTAATTGAAGGCCATTTGGGTACTTTTTGTTGACAAAGTGGGGTGCAATCAGACTCTTCTGGTGCCCATCAATAAAATACGAGCGTATTAATATTTTCCACTCTCCAGAGAGTGAAAACAGGAAAAAAAGAAAACAAAAAACTAAATGGATAAACGTCCAGTGATGTTAGGAAATGGGCTGCTATTCATGGGAAACACGCAGTTATTGGAAATTTCAGGTTTCCATTCAAAAACAGGAGCAATGCTTTCATTACTATGCCATTTCCAGCATACCAAGTTAGAAACTTAGTACAATTAAAAAAAAAAAAAAATCCAACAGAATAGAACCATTTAGCATGATTTGCAAAAAGCATTGCAGAATGGATGAAACTGGCTGGAGTCAAACCTGTAGGGTGTGAGGATGTTGAGCGGTGGGGGCTGCTCGCAGGTTTGGTACGTCTCCTGCAGTGGGACAGGCAGAGACGTGCGATCAAACAGCTGCTGGTCCTGAATGGTAGAACTCCTGAAGGCCTTCCTCATGGTAATGTCCTGAAGAGACACTGGGGAAGGAGGGACAGATGCAGAAAAGAGAAAAGAGGGGAGGAAAGCAGAACTTGTAATTATTAAATCAGACTCTTTGTGGAGCATCTGCTATATGCATGTTTGCTACCAGCGTGACTGACAGAAGGCGAGAAGGCATTTTAAGACTAATGCTTGCTGCTTTTTGACTGTACCTGCCTAACGATATTNCCCCCCAAAAAAAAAGAAATAAACAAAACAAAAAACACACATGTACCAATCAACAGGCTCTCTGTCTCTCTCATGTCACTGATGAACACAATAATTACCATCTGGTTCTGTCTCATCATTATCATCATCATCATCATCATCACTGTGACATCATCAATCACACAGTCACGATCAGCATAACAGCAGACTAAACCTATTATAAACCACTAATCATCCTCCCTCGGGCTAACGCTACATTGCTGTCCTAATTGGTTGTCTTCAATTCCCCTAAAGTAAACAATAACATGATGAACAAGATAAGATAGGCTAGGCCAAGCTAAGGTCGTCTCTCAGAAGCTGTAGAAATGATTGCTCTTCTTTCATCCGGGAATAACTGACATTTTCAGAGGGCAGAAAAATAACAGAAGAAAATCAATGCTGTACAGATGAAGCTCACAGAAAAACAGGTTGGAGAAAGCGCTAAAGGAAAGATGGGAGAAAAAAAAAAACCCACAACTAGACCAATGCTAACCCTCAATCTGGTAAAAAAAAAAAAGAGCCTTGGAAAGAAATCTAGAACGTTGCAACCAGATCTGAATTATAGACGAGGGAGTGACAAATGGATGCACTTTAATGCTGCCCAGAAGAAGCTTGAAAAAGCCACATCATGACAGACACAATAGAATCAACATATAACCTAAAAACACTGTAAGGAAATCACTTATAAGCCAACAGTCATTTAACCATTTTCTTAGCAAAATGAGACAAAGCCCAGAAAGGTTCTACTACCCTGATTCAATCTTCTACATTGCAGCAATGCAGCTGGATAATGACTTCCACAGACTGTCAGTGTTGTGACATACCAGCCACCTGAGGCACTGAAGTATCATTATGAACAAACACCATGAGGGAGCTGAGCTTTGGTGAGTAACACTCTGCAAGAGAGATAGGAGGCCGTAGAATGCAAGCGGGAGATAATAAAACGACTTGGACACAACAGAGCCAGTATAATGGCAGCAGGGGACAGACAGAGAGGGAGAAAAGATGTACCAACAGTAAAACAAAGAGCAGCAGCTGACATAAAAGAACCATTCACAAGAAATACTGACAAAGAAACGGTGAAAAGAAAGGAAAATTGAAGACGGGGAAGACATAAAACTAACATGGGAATGTGCAAAGAAAGAGAAAGGAGGGTCATATTAAAGAAAGAGAGAGAGAGAGAAAAAGAGATACATAAACACTTCAAGTAGGATTTTAATAAGAAAAACAGAAAATATCCCACAAAAACCCAATACACAGAGAAGCGCAGTAACCTGAGCAGCGCCCGAGGGTGGATTAAGCTTCAAAGACAGCACAAGGGAGAAGCTTTAACAGCCATTTATACAAGATACACATACATAGAAGGAAAAAATTAAACATACTGCACACAGCATTTTGTTCTAAGGTAAACAGAAATAGCTACAAGATGACACTGGGGTGGTTGATCTGTCTTCTGTGTCTTCCTGACTACAAGATTTATGGAAAGCTACATGCAACTTTAAATGTGAACCTGACAACGTTGTGCATAGTTTCAACCATAATTCCTGTTGTTTATGATAACATACAACTTGGGATACACCAAAATACCTACATATCAGCCAAATACCATAATAGTCAATATCATACTTGCTGACTGGCTTTGGCCTATTAGTAAATAAGATGAGTATTAGTAAAGCTAGTGGCCGAAGTTTGAAATGTTCAAAGGCAGCATGATGAGGAGCTGAGGTTATATTTGAAAATGAAGACATTTCCTGATGTTTCCTGATAACATAAAAATATCTTCGGGCGCCTGGGTGGCTTAGTGGTAAAAGCCGGCGACCACATACACACGCCGCATTGCGGCGCGGGTTCGCATCCCAGCCCGTCGCCGATTTGCCCGCGTGTCTTCCCCTGTATCTTTCCCCCATTTCCTGTCTCTCTCCACTGTCAGGAAAAGCTGCTGTGGCCAAAAATCGCAAACAAAAAAAAAAAAAATCTTCACTGCCAGCGGTTATCAGACAAATGATTTCCTCAGAATCAGGCCACGGGTTCACATCCCTACATGCTACAGAAACCTTACAGTGATACACAAAATCTTTGTTCATTTGCCCACAAAATCCTCCTACACGATCTGGAGTCAACCAGTCAAAACTGGCACACAAGTACATCTTGTGCCCCTGAAGGTTCTTATCTATATCAGACATTATGAGGCCATCATGTTGTCTAGCAACCACCTACCAGCAGGTTAAAGTGATCCATTTGTGGCATTTATGCAACACATTATAAAAGCATCGTATCATTTTCATTTCATGTCAATAACGTCTAATTCATAACTACGAAACTTGAATGATGCATGATATATTATAATGTAATCATGTTGCCTAGCAACCACATACAGATGTGCTATAAAGCGGCCAATTTGTAGCATTTATGTGCATATAACACCTTAGAAAAATATTGTATAATTTCAATTTCATGACAATAATGTCTCATTTATATCCAGAAAACTTGAATTATGCATGACATAATATGACGCAATCAAGTTGCCTAGCAACAAACTAAGAATGGACTAAAAATCACAGCCCAAACAATACCATAGCATGGGTATGTGCTAGTTACTGAAATCTGGGAACAATGCAGCAATGTTAGACTTGATGTACTGGAACACTGAACACAACTATGGTAGTATGAGTCAAAGCTGGAAGTCAGTCTGTAAACTTTATGGATATTTAGAATTTACAGGCTTAACACTTAACTTTTTTTTATTTAAATATGTCTGACTTGTGGGATTTTTTTTCTATTTCTATAATATTTTTGCCTGCCTGCTAGTTTGCAGCGATGCTGCAGCCATCAGCCTTCACAAATCTCCAGAGCTAGAAAGAACCCAAACTGAAAAAGAGCTTAATCCTTTAAGATTCTAACTTGCGCTTGTGCTGGGGGTGTAATAGCATAAACTTCAGTAGCTCCTAGATCAGACACACCAGGGATGATAAGGGCAAAAATCAAAGTCAGAACCACAGTGGCATGACAATTTGACTGCCCACAGTGATCAGAGAAGAGAAATGCCAGAGAAAATTGTAGGAGTAATGTTGAGATCTAAGAAATTAAAGTACATTTTTCTCTAGTTGAAAAGAGAGGAGGTAAGGGATACAGATGTGGGAAGGGTTATGAACATTAAAGTGATATTTTATTCTTTTATACTTTAGTGATCCCCGTAGGGCATTTCACTTTTTGCACTGCCCCTGTTCCACAGGAAGGTTGGGCTGAAAGTCAGGAAAGTGCACCGTGAGCCGATGCCAGTACTCTCCCACTCACTGCTTACAAATGTACAGAACAGACCCACAGAGAGGATTCTTATAGACACACAGCACCCTGCGAGAGCCAGGTGTAAGCACTGGTCAAAAGGTGAGTGCCAATTTGGCGTTGTTGTATGTTGAGCGAGGCCACTGTGCCCTGCTGCCCCTGTGAATTAAGAGAAGTGCATAAGGCTGTCAGATGGTGTGACAAGTAGGTGCAAAAGCGACAAATAAAGAGAGAGGCAGCACACAAGTCTGTGCCAGGACTCATTTGATGAAGCAAGAGGTGGCCATAAACCTCTACCAAGCAATACTGAAGCTTCAGAGCAGCTTACTACACTAATCAATGCGGGCAGGCGCACACACAAGGCACGCAAACGCACACGCGCAGATGGATATCTTAACATGATCTTTTACATCCTAATTACAAAATGTCATTTATTCAGCTGAACTACCAATTAGATCCATTTAGCAAAGACATTCAGCTAATGAGAAAAATGTGAGTGTACGTGTTGGTGAATGAATGAGTAAATTAGTGAGAGATGGTGCGTGCGTGTGTGCGTGTGTGTGTATACACATACTTCTATCTCATCTGAGTTTCCAGCATAGGGATTGAGGGCATTTTGGCCAGTCCTCACTTTCTGACACACCTTCAAAGAACTGTTTGAGGGTTAAGATTTGGTTTTAGGGTTCATGTAGGGATTGGGATATGGGGTCCTTGCAGAGACATAAGTGTGTGTGCGCATGCATTAGGTCAAGCAGCACCAGGTGCAGCAGCAACAGCCTCTGATCTCAGGATGTGAAGCTTCTTATCAGTAAGCCAGTGCTGGAAAGTTTATCTCTATCCCTCATATCTTTCTCTTGGACAGATAGCATCTGGCTAAAACACTTCAGCTAAAGAGAGGTGAGGAAGTTCTTGTTGCTCACACAACCCTGCCCTCAGCTCCCCTCCTAGTTTCAGAAAAATGATGTTTTTCCCCTTTCTTCATTTCATCCCCTATCTCATAGAGATGCAGCCCTACACGCAGCAATACTAGATAAGAAAAGTCACAGGCCAAGCTGACGTTTAGTATGCAGGCATGTCTCCCTCCGCTGTTGTACTTCAATGCAAATGTTGCCCTATATTTTTCCTTCTGCACACTTCAACTTGCAACCCCGAATCACTCTTTCCTTTCCCTGATTCAGTTTTTGCTCCAACTCTCCCCATAAGCTTCATTGTTTGTCCTCTGTCTTTCATTTTGTCCTCTCCTCTACTGAAATTTATTGAGAAGTTCTTTCATTTGCATAGAGAACCCTCATAAATGACAAGTGTTATGCACAGCTTTAGAGTAAACAGGGTGAGTCTTGTACTGCAGTGAGACAGACTGTTGCAGAAGAAGAAGAAGGGGTAAAAGATACATAAAGTGCATGCCAGCCATCTGAAATTCGTACTGGGACATAGTGTTAGTATTCACAACTGCACTGTCAACTACTGTGTACTAAGAAGAAAGTATAAACTGTTGGGAGTCACCTTATCATTTTGGGGTCGACTTTGCTAAGCTCTCATCACAGCTGCTTGCTAGCCATCACCCATAATGCTTTTGGGTGTACAAACGATGCTTCTGCTTCATCGCCTGAGTCTGCCTGAAGAAGGTTTTGTCACATGGCCATGTCTCACTGGTTGCCAAATGGCAGGGCAGACCAGAAAGGGCATCTAGTGCAACAAATAAAATGTCTGACAAATAAAAATATTTTATTATAAAGTATTTATACAAAAACAACATAAAATGTAAACACTGACATAAAAGCAGATTTGCACCACTGGCAAAAATCTGCGGTAAATGGTTGATGGGTTTGTCAGTGTGCTCTCATGCAACCAAATTATTATTCAGGGAATCGCCAGTTTAACTTCCATAAGGAAAAAAGTGCATTAATAATATTTATTTATTTATAATCTATTTAGAATTATAGGGCTAGTCGGTAGAGTGTATTTGGTGAACATCTGCATCACAGATTTTTTTTGGGGGGATTTTTGGCCACAGCGGCTTTTCGTGACAGTGGAGAGAGACAGGAAATGGGGGAAAGATACAGGGGAAGACACGCGGGCAAATCGGCGACAGGCCGGGACGCGAACCCGCGCCGCCCGCACCGCAACGCGGCGTGTGTATGTGGTCGCCGGCTTTTACCACTAAGCCACCCAGGTGCCCCGATTTTTTTTTTTAATTGTTTTTTTATGAGTAATTTTAGAGCTAATCCCTGTGGTACATTTGGTTCCAGAAAACTACAATAGCATTGTATTAAATTATAAAGCAATGGTAAAGTGCATATATCACTCACGGGAACATTTGCCTGGATTATTGCTGTACTTATTTTCTGTTTTTTTATTGACTTTTTACATGCTGAGGGCCAGCACTTTTGCTTCCCTGTAAGCTGTAAGCTTTTATTCAGAACATCCGATAGGATGATCAAAATTCATCATCAAACCATCCATCCATCCATCTCCACTTCCACTTATCCAATTTAGGGTCACGGTGGGGCTCTAGCCTATTCCAGCTGTCATGGGTGAGAGGTGGGGTTGCAGGATTAACACGGAGAGCCTGACAACTATCATGCTCACATTCACACCTATGGCCAATATAGGGTCACCAGTTAACCTAGTGAGCACATCCTTTGACTGTGGGAGGAAGCCAGAGTACCCAGAGAGAGCACATACATACACAGTCAACATTCAAACTCCACACAGAAACCCATGACCTTCTTAAGAAATGCCACACATGGGGGAAATACACAAATCTCATATGAACACATGAGAAAAGAAAAGCACAAGACCCACCGCTGATGGGGATATCCTCCCACGATTAATGAAAATATTAAATAAACGTAGACGTCAGGATAACATTACGGCCCCACTTCATAATAGAAAACCCTTCAGCAGACATCTTCTGAAAAAATATTTTTGCTATAATTTGTATATTACAACATAATGCACCCATACTACATAATATGTGATATCAATACAATCATAAGGCAACCACATGCACAATATTGCTGAGCAGTAGGTATAGTTTTAATATTGCTCAGTGATGAGACATCACTGTTCCATTTATGGCCATGAGTCATCCCTGACCAACATGATAGACAATGTTCAGCCAATCAGAAGTTGGCATCACAGGCTAATCAATAAGGCTGCAGCCTAGAATGATACATTTTTACCTAGAAATTTGGGATTCCTCAGTTTCTCACTATCTAGCTACTGCCTGCTTTTCAGTGACCTAGGTCAGTTGCTATATCACAATATGATCACACTGAAATCCTCTGTGTTGATTACCCTCCACTTCAGATAAATACAGCCAAAGTGCACAAAGGGTAAAATCCAAGAATATGAATATTGTGTTGTACATCTTTGAAGAGTAAAGAACACATAGGCCAAATTTCATGGCTCAGCTCCTTTTGGTTTTGGAGTCTACAGACGGGAAAGGTAAAGCCTCACGGATAGACACCTGCACAGACCATATGGCGACAATATCTTTCCGCTTTATTTTGCGCGGGACTCATTCTGAACATTAGTTTCTGCTGTGGATCTCAGGGATGTGTGTACTATAGATCTGACTATTTGGAACGCTAAACACCTTCAAGCACATGTTTCATCTTACCACGTCAGTCCTTTCAGTCACAACAAAAAATAGAAATAATCAGTAACAAATGAGAGTTTCAGAGAAAAGACTTTACTTTTAAAAAATTGTTTTGTGACATTATGGTCTACCTTTATATAGTCTGTACACATGTACTGCTTTCTAAAGATAAAAAGATAAAAAAAATATGAGAAAAGATCAAGGGCAAGAGCAAGAAAAGTGATGTAACAGAGAGAGAGAGAGAGAAGAGTCAGGGAGGGTTAACAAGCAACCTCAAAAAAAAACCCCCAACTAAAAACAGGGAAAAGCAAATATTAAACAATCAAAATGACAGATGAGGTATGTAGAAAATAAAATAAATCTTGTGCTAGATGAAATAAAAACCACGTATACAAGTCAACTGACTGGAAGGACTAATATAGAAAGTGAGAATCAGGATAAGACAGTACATAAAGAAACAAAGTGCACAGGGACTTGGGGTGGCTTTGTGGCCTTCCATAATGGCCCACAGCCAGTGCAATGATATAACGGGGCCATTAAATAGGGGATACAGGCCATTAGTTTGGCTGGATACAGTGATAGGGGGAAGAGAGCCTGACAGCACACAAATAGCATCCATGCAAGATGGAGGAACAGCAGAGATCAATCAGAGAGATGAGAGTGAAGAGGACAACAGAGACAGGGGGGTGCAGGGGGCAGTGCAGAGAGAAGAAGGGGCGTGGCACATGAGGTCTAAAGGGCAGAGTACCCTTTGAAAGGCCTGCAGGGTGTGGGCAAACTATGAGAGTGTGTATGAGACTGAACATACTGTATATAAATTGATGTGATAAAACCTTTTTGACCTCAACCACTGCACCACCATCGGCATCGCATTCATCACTCTGGTCATCCCTCCATCTCACATCTGTAACCTTCAGCCAAACTTCTTTCAAGTCACCCACTGTCCTACACCATGTTTCCCTAACTGGCAAAACTCATCTGAGTCACCAAGAGCTCCGTAGGCACATACACACAGTTAAAACAGGATGTGAATGCACTTCACAAGTATTATTAAACTCACATTTGCCATCTGCTGTGTGCAAATGGTTTAAATTTAGTCAGTGGGTGTAAAAAATACCAATTGTGATTCGGTGAAAGGTGCTAATCTAACAAAACCCAAGCATCACATCTTTTTTATTTATTTATTTTTTAAGTACAGCTATTACATCATTAAGATAATAGGACTTGAACCAAACCTTTAGTTAAATAATAACTGAGCTTTATAGAGACACCTTTTAAATAAAGGTAGTCATTTACTTTATATCTGGTGCAGATTATGCACATTGGCAGATATCTTTATTACGATACATTATGCCTACCACATTACATATATCTACAGTGTTTCCCTCATGAAGTTGCCTTGTCATTAACCATGACACTTCTGGTAATGTTGATGTGAGAATTTTTTTCCCCCATAGAGCTTTTTATTGTTTAAACTAGGGATGCGCCGATCCGATATTCAGTATCGGTCCGATCCTGGCCTAAATTACTGGATCGGATATCGGAAAGAAATAAAAAATGCAATCCGATCCATTAAATAGCGTTTCACCCACATTAGCTGCATTACAGGTCTCCGTCTTCTTGTGGGTTTGCGGTTGACCAAACCAGCTTAGAGCTGCATTACTGCCACCTACTGGAATGGAGTGGGGCTCAGGCGTTAGTAAACAACCTCCTCAGTTCTCCGTCGCTGCGACGGATTCCCTTTGACACTGAGTGGATGATTGCTGACATGTTTTTCCACGCCTCCACCGCTCTC
>JASGAU010385845.1:0-22829 GCA_030220045.1 Australoheros facetus | reverse complement strand
ACTGGGCTAGAGCAGAAGACGAGTATGCTTTGAGAGTGATCTGAGAGGGCCTGCTTGGCCACAGCAGACTGCTAGGGAGGGGTAGCAGAGCTTCTGGGGCTCTGAACACAAATAAGAGCAATTCAAACAGGCCTCAAATCTTCCTACTACTTTTAGACACACAATATGCATATTATTATGGTGTAGAAAGCGGTTTAGTTGCAAATAAACAGAAGTAGGAATAATAACTTTAAATATCAGCACTGGAATGATAAAAATATTTCCAACACTTCCTATCAATCATTTTTAATTAATTATTTCATATTTGCTTTTAACTGGCCTGTTTTAGATTTTTTCTTTTATTCCTCACTTTTACCCTCCTTGCTGCCAGGCTTCCCCTTCTGATGCTGTTTCAACTTTAACTTTCTTTAAAGGTTTTATTGCTGTTTGTTTGTTTAAAAAAAAAATCTTTTCTAGTGAAGCACTTTACAGAGGTGCTATATAAATTAAGTTTATTATGATTATGATCATTATTAACATTGGGTGGCTGTAGCTCGGGAGGTAGAGCAGGTCACCTACTGATCGGAAGGTCGGCAGTTTGATTCCTGGCTATTCCAGGCTGCATGCCAATGTATCCTTGGACAAGATACTTAACCCCAAGTTGCTCTCCGACGCAAGCGTTGGCGTGTGAATGTGTGTGAATGTTAGATAATTAAAGCACTTAGCTTACTTAATCATGGAAGTGCTGGTGTGAATGGGGCAAATATTAACACGTTGTATAAGCTCTTTGAGTGCTAATACAGAGTAGAAAAGCGCTATATAAGAACTAGTCCATTTACCATTTACATAGTGGACTGCAGTAACAGGACCTAAAGATTTTTAAGAGCATCTGACATCTTTGTCTTTCCCTGATGAGCATCTATCAAAAAACAGACAAGCAAACAAACTTAAGAGTTTCTTTATTCCAGCTTTTTTTCTTTTTGCTGGAAGCATTTTTAAAACACAGCACTCAGACCACTTACATAATGGAATATTTGCTCCATAAGACTAAAATTAAAATAAATCTACAAAAACATTAATTTACTGGAATAAGCAATAGTTATTACAATATTACAGCTCTATATTAGAGCTGTAATATTGTAATAACTATTGTAATATTGATTTTTGTAATAACTATTGTAATATTTTGATTTTTGTATTGTAATATTGATACATTGGTTGAATTACACAGTTTATTTCTGCCAGATTAAAAAAAAATCTGTGTGTACTTTTCACACATTCATACGGCACTATTTACTACTGTTAAGTGCTTTTCCTGTCACACATCTGTCAGAATTAAACACAAATGACAATACACATACAACTTCTATCCTGTATCGTGTGTTTAACTGCTTTTTTATTTTTCAGATATTTTTGTTTGATCTTATTTTGTGAAATCAGTTGTTCTGGTGCCAGCAAATCTGTTCATTTTTCTGACTGTCACATGCTCTGCCTCTTTTATATGAACCCGTTCACAATGACATTAAGAAACCCTCGGTTAACTTATCAAGTTCATAACCGCTTTCATATGACCTCTGAGTCTGATTGCAGGCATTAGCATACATGGGGATGCTGAACTTACTTTTCAGTGCAGGCCCAGACAAACAAAAAACAAACACAAAACTCTCAGCTAAGCTCAAATGATAACATTTAATTTAAAATATCAACGCACAAGCTGGATGTCTCTGAATACTAATAAGGAAATGTGCTTCAGTGCTTCCTTTGTTACCTCCTTTAGCACAGGACACACCTGAGCATCATTTAGGAAAGGAGAGAAGAAAATGCCATCCCATAATTCACTGTCCAATCATTCACAACAACATAGCAGCATAGCTGACATGTGATAGAGATTTTACATGTAAATGGATGCTGACATTTTCCTGTTGATGCTGTTGAGCTTTTTTCTTTTCAAAATTTTAAAGTGAAAAATAAAAAATATTTAAAACATGAAATCATTCTTGTGTGGACCAGAGTATAATACAAAATATAAAATAGAGGATTATTCTTCACCAAAATGACTAAAGTGGTATAGTGTAGTGTAGGGTCCAGTCGCTCGTGCATCTGAGGATTAAGATTTACAGCCTATTTTCCAATATTAGCAAAAATATTAGACATAAAAACACAGAAACACTGTTAAGTCCCACGTGATGAACATTTCGTTTTCATTTTTAGGTAATTTATTCCTGTTTCATTCTGTTCTCTGTTCTCACTGTCTCTGCTTATAAGCTGTGAGGAGCAGCGGGGCTGAAACGCGTTGGAAACCTTGTAGTGTGGCATCTGTGAATGACTAAGATCAAGAGAACCTCTGTTCATCCAGCCCTGCTCGCAGTTCTCATTTACTCCACATTAAAGCTCAGATTTCTCTTACCGGCCGTTTGGTTTGCATCATCCTGCTGCCGAGGGACTCCCACAAGTTTAACTTCGGGCTTTTCTTCAGAAACCAGACTCTCGGTGTTGTGCTTTTGGAAATAATCTACTTCATTCATGTTTGTTTTCGTCTTAAAATAAACCGCAGGCTCATTAGAGATTAACCAGGCATGCGCAGAACCGATGAGCACCCATCGCTACACAAACGCATGAAGCCCACGTTTCCGACAGTAAGGTCACACAGAGTCACACTAAGTGCCCACACTCCTCCATCATTTAGTAAACCGCGCACTGACGTCTTCTGTGTTTTAAGCATAGACATATGTATGTCTGTGGTTTTAAGCAGGCATCTGCAGAAACACCTTCTTCTTTGAGTTTTATGGAACTGATACATTAGCACCACCTACTGTTATGGAGTGTCTGTCACCCTGTCACCCTTTAAAGCAGAGCAACAAAAAGGGGTGCATATGTGCTCACACACTTTATTAGGTACCCCAACTGCTCGATTATCTAACCGGCCAATCACGTAGATGCACAATTGGGTCAAAAATGATCCGGTGATATCTTTGTAGTGAAAAACTGTTATCAGTTCATATTCCAGGTATTCCTCACAAAACAGGTCACTGATATCATGCCATTTAAATTTTTTACTTTTCTTTTATGCATTTACCATTGTATTACTACCTCAAACTTCCACTTCCTATGAGCAAGCACTTGACAACAGTGGGAAAATCTCCCTCCAGCAGAAACAGGCTCAGGGAGGGGCAGCCATCTGCTATGACTGGCTGGGAAAGAGAGACAGGACAAAAGACACTCTGCGGAAGAGAGTCAGAGATTAATAATAACTAATGTTTAAATGCAGAGTGGGATATAAACAGAGTGACAAGATGCGAATGAAGAAGAAACACTCAGTGCATCATGGGAACCCCCCCAGAAGCCTAGGCATATAGCAGCATAACTAAGGCAGGGTTCAGGGTCACCAGCCAACGAAGAGAGGCCAATATGGGAGAAATCTGCTCTCTCTTTCTAGTCCCTGTCAGTACTCTAGCTGCAGCATTCTGGATCAGCTGAAGGCATTTCAGGGAGCTTTTAGGACAGCCTGATAGTAATGAATTACAATAGTCCAGCCTAGAAGTAATACATGCATGAATTAGCTTTTCGGTATCAGTCTGAGAAAGAATGTTTCTAATTTTAGAAATATTACACAAATGCAAAAAAGCGGTCCTTCATAATTTTCTTTAATATGCGCACTGAAGGACATATCCTGGTCAAAAATGAATCCATGATTTCTCACAGTGATACTGGAGGCCAAAGTAATGCCATCCATTTTGTGTACACACACACATAAAATGGATGGTAACATTTTTGTTTTGTTCCTGCTGTTGTGAATTGTTTTCTTTTCAAAATGTTTTCAAAATTAAAAAGTGAAAAATAAAAAATTTTTGAAACATGAAATCATTCTTGTGTGGATCAAAACATACAAAATATAATACAGATAATTATTCGTCACTAAACTGACAAAAATGGCATAAAACCAAGATGTACCATTGTTGACCCACTTGTAGAAGAGTGTAGGGTCATATTCCCTACTGTTATATTACAAACAAAAATAACAATAAAAAACATTCAAAATCCAATCAGAATTCCTTTAATAATAGATATCAATACTCTAAGAGGAACAAGAAAAATATGCTTCTTAACATGTTTAAAAACAGTCAAAAAGGGCTCTGATTTTTTAAACCGATGGATTCTCTTTAAAATCATGATTAAATTTACTATGTTATTATATAATGTTATTATAAAAAATACTGCACGAGCACAGTTTCACACTTCAAGATGTTCACATTTTATATCCACTGTTTCAGGAATCACTGCCTTCCCTGGACTGTTGTCAAAGCAATTTGCGCCCCCTGCTGACCTCATCATAGAAGTGCTCTATTCTTAATTGTTTCAATTCAGTTCAAACTCTATTAAGAAGACAGCTCACAGAGGAGTACATAAAGCAGTTAAACTGCGAAAAGAAAAATAGAAAATACAAATGAAAACATCTAGCTAGGTCATTATCAGTGGTTCATAATGTCAGTGAGTGAGTCACTGTTAAGACTCTCTAAACTTCCATTTTTTTTGTTGGTGAAACAACCTCTGACGATAAGCTCAATGTGTCCATTGAATTGCAGTGAGAAAACATCCAAATGAATATTAAATTAAAAAAAAAGCCTTATTTAAAGAGTTAAAGGCCTTATAATCACAAATGCAACATAAAAACACTGTTCAGTTTTGCTCATTCTAGGATTTCTGTCAGTTTAACTTTAAAGTGAACTGTTATACATGTTTGTTGAATAAAATGTTATATTTTAAAGTCCATTCAGTTATAAAAAAAAGCCACTGAACAAATTCACCTTCTCTCCTTTAAAAGAAGAAAGATGATTATGTTCAAGCATCCAGCTTTGGAGATTTGCTTATGGTAGGCAGACAAAAGTTACAGTTCAAACACTAAATGATATTCTGTATTACAAAATGGGAATTTACATTCCCTCCTTTTTTGTGTGTACTTAAATGGTACCAATGGGCCTCATTTACTAATCTGTACGTGGAAACATTTTTGCCTGTGCACAAAATCATTGTCAGATTTATGACACGTGCACCGACCACTGTGTATAGTTAGTAAATCAGACTCATTTGAAGTCAACAGACTCGTGCTGCTGCCTGGAATCTGCATACAGCATTTCTCTATATAAGGACACGTTTACCTGGAGCTGAAGTTGAGAGAGCAGGGACAATGTTGTTGTAAGTCTGCAGACCTGAGGCGAGGAAAAAGGAAAAAGTCAGACTGCAGAAACTTAAATAAGCGTCTCAGAGGAGGGAGCCAGAAAAGGTGCAGATTTCCAAGGTGTTTCCACGAGAATGACGACTGTTTTAAAGTAAGTAAATAAATAAAAAAAAGACGCTCGGGCTGAAATAACAGGGGAGCTGAATATTGTTTCCCCTGAGACACTCAATGTGGCTCAAGTGGTGCCCTTTGTGAATAAGGGAAAAGCTGAAAGAAGGTTTTTTTTTTCTTTTAATTATCATTTATATATATATTTTTTCTTTTTAAAATGTATGGGCACCACGCCACTGTGCTGCCCATAAATTCAGTCATGGGTAGCAGTGTTAATTTTGACAGCAAATTTTGATTTAGTTTTAGTCATAATTTAGTCATCTGAATAGTTTTAGTCTAGTTTTAGTTGAGGAAATTATTGTAAGAATATACTCTATACTAAATCTACAGTCGATTTAGTCGACTAAGATATAAAGGGTGTAAAATGTAAATGCTTTTTCTGCAGTTCCCTTGAATTAGTCATTATACACACTTACACAAAATTAAACATTTTTTAAAAGTTATGCAATATTATTAATAATATTAACATTAGCATTTCACCTGCTTCCCACACACCTGATCAGTAACACCACCTTACTGAGATAATACGAACGTTTTACAGCAGGACAGGTACAAAGGTACAGGGCAGTGCTCAGGAATAAGATTAGGAAAGGCTAATCCACCGCGTTGTGGAGATTTTCTCTAAACACAAACGCTAAACTGGGAAAAACACTTTACCCTGCATGACATTAAAATGCTTACCTTTGCATGGAGATCTGGGTGACTGGTTTGCGGATGTTTAAGATTTGTAAACCATGTGGGGCGACCACATGGTTTACACATCGTTTTGTTTGTCACGGCATCAAAGGACAAATGTGTCCATACATCGGCTCTTCTCTTTCTCCCTGCTGACATTGTTTATATAACTTAGTTCTATCGGAAGGAACGACAAATCGCAGGCTTGTTTGGTCTTCCCGGGTTTAGAGCAAATTTGTTCAACTGTGCGTTTGATTGGATGCTTTCCTAACTTGTCCTGCCCCTTCAGAAAATTAAATAAGTTCTGATTGGATGTCGTCCCCGCCAAGCATTTTTGTCTCATCTTCATTCGTTGACGAAAGTGTCAATTAATTTCGTTATCATTTTTATCATTTTACGTAGTTTTTATTTAGTTATCGTCTTGTTATCGTCATGAAAAAAAGGGTCTTTGACAAAAACTATGACGAAAATATTTCGCCAACTAAATTAACACTGCTCACAGCTAGAATGACATCTAGAAGGTCTGGGTTTGACTCCACCTTGGCCCAGACCTCTTGCTGTGGGGAGTTTGCAGGTTCTCCCTGTGTCTGCATGGGTTTCCTCCCACAGTCCAAAGAAATGCAGTTTGTGGGGTTAGGTTAATTGGTCACTCTAAATTGCCCATAAGCGTGAATGTGAGTGTGAATGGTTGTCTGTCTCTCTGTGTTGGCCCTGCGACAGGCTGGCAACCTGTACAGGGTGTACCCTGCCTCTTGACCTGTGCTATCTGGGATAGGCTCCAGCCCCCCTGCGACCCTGAAAAGGATAAGCAGAAGAGGATGGGTGGATGGACTATCATTTATTTATTCTGATTCCAATTATAAGACTGAAATACTAGAGGCCTGCACTGTAAAGCTAATTCATCATACCCAGGAATTCTTTTCCTTATCTGGCTTCAGTTACCCAAACATCTGCAATCAGGCAGATACTATGAGTGTATCCACATGTTTGCAGCATATGACCAGTCACAAAGAAACAGGTCTACTGGCAACAAAGCTGCATATTTTACAAACTATCCATCCATTCGCTTCTGCTTATTTTACAAACTACTGGATTAGAAATATCCGAAAGCACTAACATTTTTTTCTGTGAGGAGCCCTGCACACTATTTTTCATCTACTTTGTTCTCTGTTTTATGCAAATACTTAAAACACCAACTAAAAGAAAGACTTTCTGCACATCCTTCTTGTTAGGATTTTTGCAGATTTTTAGGCATAAGAAAAGTTTAGTGTCCAATTGTTAACTCAAGATGTTGCAGAATAACACAAAAGTAATGCAACAGAGAATAAATTTGTAGATTAATAAATTACTTTTTAAAAACAGTGATGAGGTACGAATAATAGCAAAACTTCTTTTGAGCAATGACACCACAGAATACAGAACTGTACTTTGGAGGTTAGCACAGGCGACAGATAGATTGTCATGTGGTTTTTATTTTTACAGTGTACACTACCTTTGCGCTTGTGTGCACCATTTATACATTCAAATGCAAGCAGCCTGAAGTCCCACCCAGCAAACCCCAGTACCCAGAGAAACTACAGTAACTATGTCCCTCTACCAGACAACACCAGATAGTTAAAGAAGCCCAGCATTTAAAGGGTTAGACATATATAGGCACAAGGATCCCTACAAAATGTTTGTCATGTGATTCCAATGTTGAAGCTGCAATTGTAGAAAATCTATCATGTGTGTGCTCTCATGTGTCTCTTCAGACTTCCCTGTCTTGTATATCTTTCACCGCAAATGCCACAGGAAAATGGTTTCTCTCCTGTGTGGACACTCATGTGTCTCTTAAGAGTATTCTGTTGTCTAAATCTCTTTTCACAAACAGCACAAACAAACGGTTTCTCTCCTGTGTGAACTCTCTTGTGACTCTTCAGAACCCCTTGCTGTGCAAATCTTTCGCCACAAACGCCGCAACCAAAGGGTTTCTCTCCTGTGTGGACTCTCGTGTGTGTCTTAAGATGTGTATTAGAACTGAATGTTTTTCCACAGTCAACACAAACAAATGGTTTTTCTCCCGTGTGGACTCTCATGTGTCTTTTAAGAGTAAAATGAACTCTAAACCTTTTTCCACAAGCATCACAGCCAAATGGAGTCTCTCCTGTGTGGACCCGTAAGTGCTCCTTAAAATTAGATTTTTGGCTAAACCCTTTACCACAAAAACCACAGTCAAATGGTTTTTCACCTGTGTGAACTCTCATGTGTGTCTTAAAATGTGTCTTCCTGCTAAATTTCTCACCACAAACAACACAACCAAAAGGTTTCTCTCCTGTGTGGATTCTCATGTGTCTGTAGAGAGACTGCCTGTGGAGAAAATCTTTACTGCACTCAGAGCAGCTAAAGGGTTTTTTGGTAGCATCACATTCCACATTGCTATTTTCCGCTGACTCAGGAACCGTTCTCTGCTTCCAGTCATTGTCACTGTCTTCAGTTTCAGGTCCAGAATCTGACAAAGGTCCCTGCCATTCATCACTATCATTACTGACTTCAGTCTCAGAAGAGTCTGAATCCTTTTCACCTGAATTTGGCTGTAAATTACTTTTTGGATCTAGCTTTCTGGCTGATTCTGGCCCTCCACAGTCCTCTCCATCAGTTTCAGTTTTTATTTGTTTATTTGTTTCATGCAAATTCATCTCTGATGGCTGAGGTTTCTCTTCATCATCTTCACTTTTTACAGAAGTAGCAGCGAATAGGAACCTGCTAGTATCAGCCTCCTCCAGCCCTTTAAGGTGTTCTGCTGTCTGAATGGTCCACTGATCTTCCTGCTCCTCCTTTATGTGCAGGGGTTCTGGGCCCCACTGGTCCTCAGAGGGGCTACACTGAAGGGGAACCTCTTCTTTGATCACCAACATATGCTGGACATCAACAGGAAGCACTGAAACACACACAGACATCATATGAACAGCTCTGATTTTACAAGTATAATAAAGCAGTGCAGCACTGCCAACCTCAGATTTCAGTTTCATGACAAACCTTATTGATAAAAACAACTATTGTATGAGACAAAAAGTATTTTGTTTCATTTTACCCATATTGTTATGGTAGGATGTGTATTTTGGGGGTAAAGTTTGGTTTGAAGTATTATGGATAAACCGTGCATAATGGTGAATTTCATTTTACTTTTCATTCACTTTTTTTTTTTAGTTTTGTAAATGAGTTTTGGTTTCCGCATATTGCTGCTTTAATACATATACACACACTGGGACTGTCGGCACTGTGGTGCAGTGACTAACAGCTTCTAGCTGTGGAGTCAAACAGTTTTCAGTGTATAAGTGCCAGCCAGCCAGAGAGTCCTGTAGATTTAAACTTGTGATGCAATTAGAATAAATGTTTTGAGTTATTATGGCTGCAAAGATGATTTCTGTGGATGATTTCAACTGCACAAGACATGCATGTAAGGCCTGAGTACCAGCTGGTGTTTTCAGCAGAACAGACCTATTATATTTCACTTCCAAAACACAAACCTGATCAAATTTCAAACATAAAACATTTTTCTGATTTTGGTTAAAGAAAAATCACAACAAATATTGTTATTTTAGTTACAGTGACACCTTTGCTAAAGTGTGGGAAACATCATTAAGACTTAAACACATAGAAGGAGGGTGCCAGTGATATGAGTTTTATTAGTGAAAAAATAAAGCTGTGTGTTTTTGATTTTTAGAAATAATCAAATATTCAGTGCAACTGGAGCAACTTCTGAAATTAAATAAATCATTGGTGAAAGGCTGAGGTTGGACCTGCATATGTTAAATACATTTTTTTTCAGCTCAAAACAAAAATTACATTTCAAATCTTTAACAACAACAACAACAACAGAGAAGCAGCTTATTACAAAATACACAAAATGAAACAGCTAAAAAAAAAAAAAAAAAAAANGGTCAACAAAACATACACTGTCCCCAACATATGATCAGCTCCTAAACTATCACCATACAAAACCTTCACAGATAACCCAGCTAACTTCATCTTAAATTCATACAATGCTCAGCATTGCTGCCATGAAATTAAGAAAAATGATATAAGCTTGTGATTTTTTTGTTTTTAATCCAGATTCCCCCATCACCTTCCAGGGTCAAGCTTGTATTTCTGCACATTTATTGTGTTTTCATTCTGTTGCACATGTTTTAAAGGTTAAAGCTGCTCTTCCTCCTGTGTGCGTGCTAACGTCCATCTGAATGTCTGAAGTTTTCACCTAATAACTTACCTTTGTGCAAAAGATGATCTCTGACGTTTCTGTGTATAGTACCTTTGCTTATGTTGGTAAATAGATTGCAGTCAACAGGATTCATTATAAAATAAAGAAATTACCTGTTTTACAAGTATCTTTATGACTCTGTGTTATCACCGTGGGCGGCAGTGGAGCAGTGGGTAGGTGCTCACCTCGCAACCGGAGGGTCGCTGGCCCGAGTCCCTGACTGAGCGCGTGCTGTTGTTGTGTCCCTGGGCAAGACACTTAAGTGTGAGGTGGTCGGTAGGTGCGAATCAGCAGCCATGCCTCTGTCAGACTACCCCAGGGCAGCTGTGGCTACATTAGTAGCTTACCACTGCCAAGTATGATTGGGGTGTGCATGAAATTGCAAAGCTTCTTTGAGTTCCTTGAAAAGCACTATATAAGTCTAATTTATTATTTTCATACATACATTATAATCAGTTCAGTCCTTTTGAACACTTAGAATAACTTTATAGAGCTGTAATGTGCTATTTGCAATGTCTGCAGACTTCTTGGAAGATCTGATTTTTAATGCTGGATAACTAAAGGATATTTAAATAAAGCATATAAAAGTGACTTTGCTAAAAACTGCTCACAGCTTCTATCTTGGCAGGAATGTTGTTTCTGGCTCAAAATGCCTTCATATCATTAATGCAGATACTACAAGTTTGTTTCACAGATTATTGGCTAACAACTCACAACACCTGAAATACCGGAAATCAAACACCTCCATGCTGCCTTTTATTGTTGTTGAACTACAAATTAACTCTGTTGTGTACGCAGTGTAAACCGTCCGGGTACCACACAGGACCCTTGCCGTTCCGTTCCGCATTTTTTAACCCGTTTTAACATGATTCGTAGGAGATTAACGTATAATAAGAAGCCCGGTTCTCAGGTGAATAATTTATTTCACCTACCGTAAAACGAGCTAGCAGCTAACGAGCCGTTTCCTTCAGACAAACACGGTGATGATCTTACCTTCCTGCAGCTGATGAACTTTGAACTGCGGCTCACTCTCGCAGCTGTTACGGTGAACACAATTCGGGTCATTCATGCTCTCTTCTTTACAATAAATTGTAGAAATGATCCAGGAGGATCGATCACCGCTTGTTTACATTTCTGTGCGACCGCATCAGCATTGGAGCTGCACAGTTATTTACCATTGATATGTTTCAGACAGGCACCTACGCAGGCACCTTCACGCTTCTTTTTCCCCCCCTTTGGTTTATTGAGCACACACACACACACACACACACACACACACACACACACACACACACACACACTATAATTTAGTTTTATTTCGTTTTAACTTTATTTTCTCTAATTCAGTAATCTAATTAGTTTTTAAGATTGGTTTTGCTCATTTTTTATTAGTTTTCATTTTTTTGTTTAATGCTCAGTTTCGGTTAAGTTTTCTTTAGTTAGTTTTTCAATCTTTATTTGTTAGGTGCGAGATTCAAGGTGCAAGAGTAACTACTGAGCAATAAGACCTCAACAAATTATACCATTAAAAAAGTTGTGTTCACAATCAACTGTTCACAAGATAGCAGCATTATGTGCTAAATGTGTGTAACATTGTGAGACATCAACAGAGAGCAACATAAAGAGAAATCCAATAAACTTAAACTCCCAACAAACTCTTATCTCAAAAAAAATTTTCTCAAAAAATATGAATAAAAATATTTATCTCAAGAATAAATTGGACTGCCCAATGCAAGTCCAGCTTCAGTGCAGTATTTTTGTGTGTCACACAAAAATCTAGAGGGACAATTATGTTTGCGGCCAAAAACAAAAAAAAAACTGCCCACAAAGAGGGAGGACCCAGGAGGGAAAAAAGTCCCAGGACTTTTTTTTTTTGTCAGCCAGCACCACAGGTAAAACATCAGCATACAACCACAAGGTAATTAACACACATAATGCAGCTCACACAAGAATAAATGATGGTTGGTTGTGTACCTAGACCAAGCAAAGACCCAGCACAGAAGTCTAATTAGTGAGTATCCAACCAAGCTATCTCTCTGAGCAGCTCCGACAGAGAACCAGCATCACAGCTATGCAGCAAGGTGACAACCATAATGGACCATTTTAAGCAAAACAAACAAACAAAAAACTGCTGGAACAGGAACACAGGAACACTGTGAGCAGGAGGATGCACTGATAAATTTGTTTATTGGGACTGGCATGTCCACACCACTGTGTGACACACAAAAATACAAGCACACACAGTCTTGAAAAGATGTATTTGAGCTTCCTTCAAATGCTCAGGGTTCCGTTTGTTCTTGTTTATAATGTTTTGCCGTATTCTGATGTTTTACACCACATGAGAAGTAATGTTAATCCTGAAGCTGGACCTGCATCTAGTGCTGGGCAGCCCAATTTATTCTTGAGATAAATATTTTTGTACTGGAACTGTTTTTAAGTTGTTGTTTCTCCAGGCCTATAGGGGCGCACGTGTACACAGTTCACTATGTTGAGCCGATTAGTGAATAGAAGGAATGAGCAGTAGGTTTTCTCATGAGGCAAGTGAAGAATGGTGCATCTCTGCCAACCCAAAGCCATCTGTTCCTTTCTATCCCTTTGAGTGGCAATATGAGTAAGTTTCAAGGTTGTCTGTGATTATTAGATATTATGCAAGTGTTTATTCAAATAAGTTTGAGATGTTTTGATATGCTGTATGTGTCAATCTAGTAAATCCAATCTGAGTTCATGCAGTGCGACCGCTATGTTGAAATGAACCCTTTAATGTGCCTTTAATATCAAAGGAGATGTTTATTTGATTTAAGTGGACATATTATAATTTGTATACTGAGTACTTTTTCTGTATTTTGTATTGTTTCAGTTTCACACTTTTTTACATTAAATCCTGTCCAACTACAACACGTGCCTGGTCCTTGGAGGAAGTGATGTAAGAGAGAGTTTAGCTGGCTGTGAATCTCAATATAGGACACGGAGTCACATTAAGTGCAACAGTACAGTGAAATCATAGCACTTGACGAGGGACAATGAGTGGCAGTTCGACCCAACCATGGAGAAGTCAGAGGCTGAAGGTCAAAACAATGAGGAATCAAGGTCCACTCACTCAACAGATCTTCAAAGTCTTCAGTAAAACTTAGCGTTAGATCATTGGCAGGATGTTCAAGTAGGTCATCAGCATTAACCCGAGCCAGTATGGCAGTAGCATGGGCACAAGCAGAAGCTCAACCAGCAAAAGCCAGATTAGCCTACGCTGAAAAGGAGATGAGCATTAAGGATGAAAAGGCCCGACTAGAAGCATCTCTCGGCGTACTCTATCTCCAAAAGGAAGCTGATGCAGCCATGGCTAAAGCAGATGTGATGGAGTCAGCAGAAGCTCAATTTGACATAGCTGACTCAAAGAAAGAGTTGAGATTTTTGGCCCTACACACAACCCCAGAGCAAAAAGTGAGTGAATACATAAATAAACACAATTATACTGACCTGGCTCAAGACAATGGAGACACATTTCAACATGATGACAGCAAACATCAGAATGAACAATGCAAACAACCAGTAATTTACACACCTCTTAGTCCCAAACAAGAACCAGTGCAATACCTTTTATACCACAGCAGGGATTAAGCCCACATAATAATGCTGACAGCACAATAAGCGACCTTGCCAGATTTCTAGCTAAGAGTCAGCTAGTAACTGAAGGGCTGTCTAAATTTGATGATAAGCCAGATAGTTACCTTAGCTGGAAAGCCACATTCCAGAGTACCATCAAGGACCTTGGTCTTACAGCCAGTGAAGAAATGAATCTACTTATTAAGTGGCTAGGTCCTGAGACTAAAAGCAGTCAACATAAAGCATCCACCTACTGGTTTGAACATGATATGGATGAGACTAGAAGAATGTTACAGCTCACCAGAAGCAATAGAAAACTCCCTGTTTGCCGGAATACAAAGCTTTCCGAAGCTCTCCAGTAAAGAACCACACAAGCTTCGTGACCTGTCAGATCTACTGTGTGAGCTCCAAGCCGCAAAACTAGATGGATATTTACCTGGGTTAAGTTACCTTGACACAGCCAGAGGAGTAGGTCCAATTGTAGAGAAGCTGCCCTTCCATCTCCAAGAAAAATGGACAATGGTGGTCAAAGTTTAAAGAAGACCACCAGGTTAGCTTCCCACCCTACTCATTCTTTGTGGAATTTGTGAAAGGTCAAGCCAAAGCAAGGAATGACCCAAGCTTCGCCACAACTTTCAACACAACAACTCTCTCGCATGCCAATCACACATCCAGCTACAAAAAAGGGAAATCAACTACAACTAAAAGCTATCAGTCATGGTGAACAAGACAGATGTAGCATCAGAGGGATCCAGGACCAAAGAAGCAGGTGAAGACATTAAAAGACAGTCTCCTATACATCACAAACCCCGCCCACTTAAAAGATGCAGGGGTTTCAGAACTATGCTGCTTGACGACAGGAAAAGGCTGCTCAAAGACAATAACATCTGCTATCGCTGCCTTGCTTCCACCAGCCACCGAGCAAAAGACTGTCTGGTCACGATTAAGTGTGAAGAGTGCGACAGTGAGAAACACTTGGTAGCTCTTCACCCTGGCCCTGCTCCACAAATGTCCAAGCCTCCCTCATTCCATAGAGAGCATGGCGGGGAGCAAACAAATGCACAGGACTCAGATGTTACTGCCACATGCACAGAGGTTTGTGGAAACGAAATCGCAGGGAAATCCTGTTCTAAGATCTGCTTGGCGCAGGTCTATCCCAAAGGTCAGCGAGACAACATCAAAAGAATGTATGCAATAATCGACAATCAAAGCAACCAGTCTCTTACAAAGACAGAGTTTTTTGAGGTATTTGATATACAAAGCCCAACTGAACCATACACACTGAAAACTTGTAGTGGTGTAGCACAAGTGACTGGTAGAAGGGCGTGTGACTACATAGTTGAATCATTAAATGGAAAAATGAGTTTTCCTCTCCCCACTCTCATGGAGTGCAATGCCATCCCCAACAATAGGGAAGAGATACCCACTGTAGAAGCTGCTTGACACCACCGCTATCTGAAAGCAATAGCTGCTGAAATACCACTTCTTGACCCAAGTGCAGATATACTGTTGCTAATAGGACGAAACCTTCTGAGAGTTCACAAGGTGAGGCAGCAAATTAACGGCAAACACAATGACCCATTTGCACAGAAACTTGACCTGGGCTGGGTCATCATCGGTGAGGTGTGTCTTGTCAACGCTCACAAGCCAAGTGAAGTGAACGCATGTATTGGACAATGGTCGCCCAAGCTATCTCACTCCCTGCAACAGTCGCTTCAGTGTAAAGGAGGACTTTAGTCTGAGCCAAGCCAAAACCATTTCCATTAACTTGCCACCTGTTCACCCACACGAAAAGCTCACAGCTGAGAATTTAGGAGAGGCTGTGGTTTGTTGCACCAATAAAGACAACCAGCTCGCTCATTCTGTTGAAGACATGGTCTTCCTGAAGAAGATGGAGGGATTCTTCAAAGATGAACAGCTGGGTTGCACCACTCCTATTTCGAACCCCCAGATGCAAACTTCGTGACAACCAGTGGCTCATGTCCCTGCAACGTACGCTTGACAACAAACCAGAAATGAAAGCACACTTTGTTGAATTCATGCAGAAAATGCTTGACAACCAACATGCATAACTTGCACCACCTCAGAACAAAGACAAAAGCCTCTTTCCCACCAACAGGGTTCCGGAGGAAGTGATGTAAGAGAGAGTTTAGCTGGCTGTGAATCTCAGTATAGCACATTGAGTGCAACAGTACAATTTTTATTCATATTTTTCAATTTTTCAGATACATATTTTTAAGATAAGAATTTATTAGGAGTTTAAGTTTATTGGATTTTTCTTTATGTTGCTCTCTGTTGATGTCTCATGATGTTGATGTGTGTCCTTAATATTACACACATTTAACACATAATGCTAATAATTATTAGCATATTTTTTTATAGTTTAATTGTTGAAGTTATTGCACAATAGTTTCTCTTGCACCTTGAATCTCGCACCTGACAAATAAAGCATGAAAAACTAATACTAACGAAAACTAAACTAAAACTGAGCATTAAACAAAAAAATAAAAACTAATAAAAATGAGTAAAACCACTCTAAAAATGAATTCGATTTCTGAATTAGAGAAAAGAAAATTAAATGAAATAAAACTAAATTATAATGTAAAATCCAAAACTATTATAACACTGGTATCCTGTGGGGGGTGCTGCGGGAGTATGGAGTGTCTGACCCATTGTTGATGGCCATTCAGTCCTTGTACAACCTCAGCGAAAGCTTGGTCCCTATTACTGGCAATGAGTCAGACTCATTTCCAGTGGGTGTTGGACTTCGCCAGGGCTGCCCTTTGTCACAGATTCTGTTCATAATATTCACTGACAAGTGAAGGAAGGCTTTCGTTTTGGTGACCTCAGAATCTCATGTCTACTCTTTGCGGATGATGCGGTCCTGTTGGCTTCATCAGGTGGTGGCTTCCAGCTTGCAGTTCAACAGTTCCCAGCCAAGTGTGAAGTGGCCTCAGACTTAGACGTGCTAAGTCTGAGGCCATGGTCCTCAGTCAGAAAAGAGTGGAGTGCCCACTCTGGCTCAGGGATGATTTGCTCTGCCAGGTGGAGGAGTCTAAGTATCTCGGGGTCTGATTAATGAGTGATGGGAGAAGGGAACAGGAGATTGACAGACAGATTGGGGCTATGTCTGCAGTGATGCGGATGCTGCACCGGTCTGTCGTGGTAAAGAGGGAACTGAGCGTAAAAATGAAGCTGTCGATTTACTGGTCAATCTGTTTCCCTACCCTCACCTCTGGTCATGAGCTTTGGGTAGTAAAGAAATAGTAAAGAATGAGATCACAAATACAAGCAGCAGAAATGAGCTTCCTCCGAAGGGTGGCTGGCCTCTCCCTTAGAGATAGGGTGAGGAGCGCAGCCATTCGGGAGGGGCTCAAAGTAGAGCTGCTCCTCCACCACATCGAAAGGAGCCAGTTGAGGTGTTTCGGGCATCTGACTAGGATGCCTCCTGGGTGAGGCGTTCTGGGCATGTCCTACTGGGAGGAGGCCCTGGGGCAGACCCAAGGCGTTCCTAGGCCAGCCGAGAGTTATAATCTCTCGGACCCCCCTTATGAGCTGGTGGAGGTGACTGGGGAGAGGGAAGCCTGGGCTTCTCTGCTTAGACTGCTGCCCCCATGGCCTGGCCCTGGATAAGCAAAAGAAAATGGATGGATGGATCTTATTGTGATTATTCTGTAGGTAGTTGTACAAAAACACCTACGACATTTCAGTATTTTAATGTAAATAGTTGTATATAAGTTTGTTTGCTATATTTATACATGTTTTAGAAAATTACAACTTATATTTTTATTTTAAATTGTAAAAATAGTTCGTTAAACATGTTTGTGGTTTTCACAGTAAAAAAAATTCTAACTTTTTTCTACTCTTGCTGAAGCCTTTGCTGAACACTGAAGACACTGCTTATGGGAGGCAAATAAGTATGTATGTAAATTGTATAGTTCAATATCACAGGTTTCTTTTTATATCCTTTATTAACATTTCTGAAGCAGTTTAAAGTTTCATTTAAAAATCTTTGACAAATGACCTCACTATAAGAGCAGCAAACATGGTTCCAACACAGCAAAGAGTAAATGACATTTCTGACAGTTTTACAAAAAATATATACATTATACTTGGAATAGCTTACCTAATCAGTTTTATTTTCTAGATATAAGTTTGTATGCATTTGAATAACACCACGTCATAACATTATATCCTTCATTCCTGAGGAAAATTTACAAAGACAAAACACTTGAAATATTCTGGGATTTTCTTTGTTTTATTTTTTAAATTCACTGAAGATAAGAAAAAAAAAAAACTTGTTAATATTACAAATACACATATTTTATAAGAGAACCTACAATTTTATAGTCTCTACCTGCAGTAACATGTGTGAACTTTCATGCTGCTTCATCTGCTCAGATGTTGAACACTTTTCACCACAAACACCACACAAAAACTGTTTATCTCTCCTATGGATACTTGTGTGTCTCTTCAGACGTGTATTAGAACTAAATGTTTTCCCACACTCATCACAGCCAAACAGTTTCTCTCCTGTGTGGCCTCTTAAGTGCTCCTTAAATCGCGTGCTTCGGTTAAATCTTTTCCCACAAATATCACAACCAAATGGCTTCTCTCCTGTGTGGACACTCGTGTGTCTTTTAAGCGCATTCTGATGTCCAAATCTTTTCCCACATATATCACAACCAAATGGTTTCTCTCCGGTGTGGATTCTCATGTGCCTTTTCAGACCTTCATGTTCTGTAAATCCCTTACCACAAACACTACAACCAAAAGGTCTCTCACCTGTGTGGACTCTCATGTGTACTTTAAAACTATACTTAAATTTAAATGTCTTTCCACAAGCATCACAACTAAACGGTTTCTCCTGTGTGTGGACTCGCATGTGATTCTTAAGATGTGTGTTACGACTAAATGTTTTTCCACAGTCTTTACAACCAAATGGCTTCTCTCCTGTGTGGACTCTCATGTGTGTTTTAAGAGTAAACTCAAGTCCGAATCTTTTTCCACAAGCTTCACAACTAAAGGGTTTCTCTCCTGTGTGGACCGTCATGTGTCTCTTAAGATGTGTATTGCAACTAAATGTTTTGCCACAAACACCACAAGCCAATGATTTCTCTCCTCTGGTTTGGCGCTTCTGATTGTCCTGTTGTGTAAATGTTTTAACACACACATCACCGACAAACTCAGACTCAGGTACACGGCTCTCCTTCCAGGCTATGCCACCCATTTCAGTTTCAGGTCCAGAATCTGACAAAGGTTCCTGCCAAACCTCCTCCTCTTCATCATCTTCATAACTGACTTCAGTTTCAGAAGAGTCTAAAGCCTTTTTCTTATTATTTAGTAATAAATGACAATTTAGATCTGGGTTCCAGGATGATTCCAGACCTCTACAGTCCTCCTCAATTTCTGTTTTAATCTTTTTAGGTAAGCAGTTTGTTAGCTTCGCGGTCTGTGTGAAGTCTTCCGTTTGGCTTTGATGACGATATGAGCACTGAGGTTTCTCTTCATCATCTTCAGTCTTCACAGTGACAATAGTGAATGGTAACCTGTTGAGATCAGCCTCCTCCAGCCCATTGAGCTGCTGTCCCTCCTCACTGCTCAAGGGTTCCTCCTGCTCCTGCTTTATGTAGAGAAAGTCAGGGGCTTGCAGGTCCTGTCCAGGGCTCCAATCTTGAGGAACTTCTTTGATAACCAACAGCTGCCGAACATCTTCAGGCGACACTGAAACACATGGACATAATGAAAAACTGACTATTGTACAGCAGCACAGAACTTTGACCCTCAGTTAAAAAAAGGCATTATATAGATGTTATATATTATGTTAAACAAAAAAAACTTTCACATTGTCGTTGCTATTAAGCCAATATCCAGCTATATTTATGTGTGATACATGTATGAAATCAGACAACATATATCAGTTAGTTCAGGGGTAGGCAACCCGCGGCTCCAGAGCCACATGCGGCTCATCCAGGCTTAATCTGAGACTCTGTGCGGCTCGCAGAAGTAAATTATAAGTATCCATTTGAAGTGCATTTTATTTTTGTCAGTTCGGTTTTTGTTGTAGTTTTAAATTGGAACATTATTGTGATCTTGAAATATTAAAATAAAATCATTTTATTTATCTATTTATTTATTTTCGTTTCTCAATATAAGTGTCACTCGCTAGTATTTGCGGCTCTCACTGTTTTGTTTTCCGTGGAAACCGGGTTCAAATGGCTCTTTCCAGATTACAGGTTGCCGACCTCTGAGTTAGTTAAACTACAGGTATGCCTTTGAGATGACCTGTAATTTTCTACTTCTTAGTTCAGACAAAATCGAAGTTATTATGCCATAAAAAACATGGTGTGTAATTAGATACTGCCTTTAAATGGCATGCCCTTCACCTCTAGAAACCTCTGAGTCATTTTTTGACAATATGTCCTTTTACTCACACACTAAACACACCTGTAGCACTGCTTTCTCTCTTCTGTGCATACTGTCAAAATTAGAAACATCTTCTCTCAGGCTGGCTGATGCTGAAAAACGAACCCATACAGCTGTTACTGCTAGTAGGCTGGTGTGGTGTAATTCCTTATTATCAGGCTGTTCTAAAGATCCCTGAAAAGCCTTAAGATGATCAAACCACTGACCACTGAGAGAATACTGACAGGGACTAGAAAGAGAGATCTCCTTCCTGAGGGGTCGCCACAGTGGAGCTTCTGCCTCCGTTTCACCCTATCCCAGCATCCTCCTCCGTCACACCAACCCCCTTGCAAACAATCAGTTTAAAAATCCTTCTCTCCTAGACATCGCCATACCTCCACAGGTATGTCATCTGAATTAACTGCTATTCCACTCGTCATCCTCTTCATAGCTGCCCTCACTTTGTCCTTACTAATCCACTGAACTTCCTGATTGACTTTTCTGTCCTTCTCTTGCTCTCATTTTCTTCATACTATAAAGTGAGATCATATTTTCCCTGCTCACTTTTAAGCCTCAAATAATCAAGTTCCAGCATATCTTAAAAATATCAGAGCATCATTTATTCCACTCTCTATCACTATCACTCTCAGACTACAGGCTTAGTTGTGGTTCCATGAGTTTCTGAAAGTAGAATGGGATGCAGAACATTCAGCTATGACAATAAACTGATTGGGAAGACCGGCTCTGTGATTCAAATGTGGTGGAGAGCATAACAGTTTGTTCAGTGACCATCTTGGATAATCCTGACCACTCTCTGCACCCCTTACTGGACTGGAGCACTGGTTTAGCTCTGCTGCAGAACAGATAGAGGAAATATTTCATACCACATGCTATTACCCTCTATTATACAAAATATCTGTCTGGCTAAGAGGCATCTGCCAGATATAAATAAGATATATTAATACTATTACATCGATGTATGCATAATTATTCTCAGGGTGCAATTTGTGGCCAGTGATTCTATACACTCTGAAACTTGACAGAACATTTATTATCGCTGTCAATGTAAGCTTTTATAAGAATACTGTAGCACATGTTTAATTAAATTAATATGAGCAATAATCTCATGTTTACCTCTTCAAACACAGGTGATCCAATCAAATGTAATAATACACACAAGACTTAAATCGCACTTCCACTGACCTGAGCTTAATCAGCTGTGCAACAATGTCAGTATTTAATGCGAAACAAGGTCAAATTTTAACAGCACAAAATGGTGTCAGTTTAAACATTTTAGGCTACATAAATATTTGACTACGTCATTTGCAGTACATCACCCGCTTTTACCCACATCTGCAAAATTTACGCACAGGGAGGAAACTCTGTTCATCTAAAGAGATCAGAGGCAGACATTCCGGGTGGAAAGTTCATGAATACGGGAAAAATTACCCAGCTCTGTACCGCATTCTACAGCATGTTCTGCAGGTTCTAACTTGTGAATGACAATTAGATTAACATTGATAGTTTTACACAGGAGTGTGTCTGTTCCGCTTCATCAGCCAATCACAGCAGCTGTTTAATTTCTGCCGGATTTCTCAGACAGCAGCGTGGTGCAAAGCTGCACTTCAACAAGGTGAAAGAACGAGCTGCACATCTCCTTTGTAGGGAATTCTGATGTCAACACTCAGGTAAACACTCACACAGTATTTCTGGGATATTTCTGAGTCTCCTGACACTCTGACTCTGATTAATTTCTCTTTTATTTAGTGAACACTGAAACAACAGTGCTTTCTGGCTCGATGAAAAGCTGGAGATGAACTGATCCTGATCATCCCGTCCAACACAGCGGGGTCTCTACTGTAACAGGATCACAGGGCTGAAAGTGAAATCAGTTTCTGATTTGACTGACGTTTGTGCTGTAAACGGTTTCAAGATGCAGTGCTAAAAATCAGATGGGGGGGATTAAACTTTTATCGCCACCTGGAATTAAAAATTATTTAGCTGGCATCTGCTCTGTGCAGGCCAGTGAAGTTCTTCCACACCAAACTGGCTAATCCATGTCTTTATGGATCTTGCTTTTGTGCACTGGTGTGCAATCATGTTGGAACAGGAAGGGGCCATCCCCAAACTGTTCCCATAAAGCTGGGAGCATGGAATTGTCCAAAATGTCTTGGCACGCTGAAGCATTAAGAGTTCCTTTCACTGGAACTAAGGGGCCGAGTCATTAGTGTAATGTGTTTTTTTGGATTCCAATAAATAAAAAATATTAGTTTGCTCTTTTAAACTAAGCTGTGTAAGTTATGCTTATGGGTGACTTAAAATTTTCTACCGTACTATAATGGTACTGATAGCAGGGCACCAAAGTGAAATTTTAAATTTGGATGAAAGCACTTTTATTAGGTTGAGTATGATTTGCTCATGCGCAGTCTTTAAAACTAAGTTCTGGTGGTATCCGGTTGTTAAGTGCTGACGGTGATCAATGTGCTGCAATCTCTGGAGCTTGAAAAAAGGCGACTGGACTTCTTTTTGTATCTTGAAGACGTTTCACCTCTCATCCGAAAGGCTTCTTCAGTTCTCAACCAAATG
>JASGAU010385842.1:0-20100 GCA_030220045.1 Australoheros facetus | reverse complement strand
GTGTGTGTGTGTGTGTGTGTGTGTGTGTGTGTGTGTGTGTGTGTGTGTGTGTGTGTGTGTGTGTGTGTGTGTGTGTGTGTGTGTGTGTGTGTGTTTGCTAAAAGGTGTAAGGTCAGTCAGGTTTGTTTTCCTTTCAACATGTTTCAAGATTGCAGCATAATTTATATCATTTATGACTGTTTCTGCTTCTGTGCAGCTAAACCAAGATGCAAATGTTTGTGCATTTTTGCCCAGATTAAATGTCAAAATGCTTTATCAGTACAAATCACCATTATCAACACTTATCTTAGTTAGTGGACAGATCACTTAAACTTTTTAGTGCACTACATAACATTGAGTTAAACAATATGATAGAAGTATAAGAAAATTCATACTATAGGAGGAGTTTTGTTTGTGTAATTGTGTCCCGCAAACTACATGCTCCATCTGCTTAAATAATGAATTCTGTTTAGGTTGCAATTATATTGTGAAAACAACAGAAATTCAAATCCAGTCTCTTTTCTCACATCTGACTTCTCTTTCACTTGATTATTCTAAATGACCCTTATTGTCCAGGACTGTTTGTAGCTTGAGGAGCACCACAGAAGATTCTGATTTTTTTTTTTTTTAATCATCCTAATTGTGAGGCTTGGGTTCTGTAGCCAAACAAATGAAAAACAGAAAGAGCAGCAGGAAGTGTTGTGTAAAGGTAAATTGTTTGGTTATGGCGATGGATGGGGTTCAAACTAGTTCTCAGGTTCCTGATGAAACAGGGCATTGTCGAGTACCAGTGAAGTTCCCTGAGGTGTCCCCCATCCTAAATTAGATGGTACAGCCCAGAGAGGGTGTCAGTTACCGTCTAATTGTGTTGAGTGCCGATGAGACTTATAGGAGGGGAAGTCAACCCCTCCTGTGATCCTCAGGGTGAGCCAGGGAGTGGCTACTTTCCTGGAACCTTGGTGTTGGAGGACAGAGGAGAACCAAGTCGATGTGGAAGTGAACCTGATCGCTTATCTCTGTAGAAACTAGTGGAGGATGTGCCAAACGGTCCATCCCCAGACCCTAGATCAGGCTCTGTTGAAGAAAGACAGCAGTTGGAACGGGGCTTCCCTCTCCATCAGTATGTGAAGGCCTAATCCAAAGCTATAAATGGATTCTTATTTCGACTGGGCTCTCATGTTAAATGTATGAACTACCCAACTTAGTTTAGGCGAGGTGCATCTGACTAATAAATTTTGCTTTCTCTTTCTTTGTTTTGGGTTTTTTTTTTTGCTTTCTTATAAGCTGATTGGCTTATTGATTGTTCAGAATCAGTCCAAAAGATGAAGCAGTTTTAGAAAATAAAGAACGCCAAGTCATCACATTGGACAGTTTGAAACATTTTCATGCTAAATGACATGAAAAATTATTTTCTATAATTTAACCAGTAATTTTATTGACTGATCATTGTAGCAACACTGGCTATGCTAATACACATCAATATTTCATTGCTGGAGTGCAGCACTCTGAGTCTGTCCACTCCACTAAGAAACAAGCTGACAATTCTGTGATATTAGGTAAATATTTCTATTGTTATTTAAAAAGCTGAAGCTGCTGAATAAAAATTATGAGTAAAAAAAAAAAAAGTAATCTGAGGTAGTTAAACTAAAACTGAGTCAAAGTTCAGCTATTTTGCTTCATCAAGGATGTGTGATATGGTCAGATTGGATCGACAGAATTGGCAACATCAGCAACCACACAAGTAAACACTCATTTTTTATCATTTTGATTCTAATTTTTCCGAATCCTACTTGGTGCTCAGAAGTAGGGAATGTCGTTTCTCCAACTGAGCCAAGCTCAGACGACTGAGAAGAGGGTGGAAAAATGCACAAATACAAACATCTACAAATAATCACATCTGTACCAAAACAGCTCCTCTAAAAGATTACATTTTTTAAAATACATCTATAACAACATTTAGTAGTTCAGTTACTGGTTATCAGAATTTTTTTGCTTCTAACATTTTAGATCTTGTCAAGAAAGTAAGTGGGGGCCGGCAGTTCTGTGGGTGAGGATGTTACCTGGCCAGATGATAGCCTCCAGCAGTGTCACCCTGCGAGTCAGAACCTCAAGGTCTGCCTGCAAGTTGTGGAACATCTGCAAGCTAATATCCTATCAGAGAGCAGTGACAGGGGGGACTGTGTGAGGGTGTGGAAACATGAGCCTGAGTCCTGGAGCTGCTCGCGACTGTTTCCACCCCCTGCCTCAGCAGTGAGGTAGAGTGGGAGTTTGAGCCACCCACCTTTGACCCCTGCCTAAAGCTGACCCTGCCGCAGGCCTCCTACTCACCATGAATACCGATCATAGTCTCAAGGATTAAAACCCTCTCGGCTAAGATCTTCAGTGCCTCTCTGATCTGATGTATTCCGTCCCCCTGTGAAGATAGATACAGCCGTCAAGGTAAGGAGCACAAGCTAAAGAACTGCTCGCCAAGATGCAAGTCATTTTTCTCAACACAGTCCAGCAGTTAGAAGGTTAAAACAGTCCACATTTCTGACCAGCACTGTCAGGCATTATCCATTCCCTGTATTTCTCTACATCTCCCTCATTCTCGGAGCATGCTTCCATATGTAGTCAGTCTCTGGCATGCTGGACTGGACTGGGCAGCATCAGCATGCACATTACAGATCTGCTTCATGCTGGTGACATAACACTCTTCCAGGATATGGATTTGATCATGCCATCTGCATCTTTTTGTCGGGCAACAGTTCAGCCAGGCAAATATTTTTTGCTCATTCTTAGCACTGTGGTCACAACAGTAACCCATCATCAACATGACAGAATGAAGCCAGAGTAGATTTACATTGAAATCTGCTGTCTTATGTTAAAGGATGAGCTAACACCTTCACAAGTCATACCTTCAAACATAACAGAAGTAGTTGAACAAGAAATGTAACACATACAGAGACAGTTAAAAGAGTCAACATCACAAAGGAGAGCATGCAGAGAATGGCTGATGATCTGGGTGAACAGGTGAGTGACTCCCACTAAGAAATGCTCTGATTTGTACAACTTTATGCTTAAAGAAAAAAGGCAAAGTTACACCAAACAGCATGGCAATTTCATCTGTGATTCAGACTGAAGTATGTCAGTTTTGGGACAAAGGAAATTTTCTACAGACATTGATGGTGTCCAGAAGATTAATTATTCTTTGAGAATCTCTGACATTTCCTGAACCAGCCAGAGGCAAACATTTGTCATTTTAGTGAAACATCTTGAGAATTAATAGCTAAATTGCAATGACACTTAGTACAGGTTTTCACAATCCCCTCAGGATGAGTCTTGATCATCTGACTTTTCATCCTGAACAACATTCAGGTCACAAGTTTAATCTGTAAATATATTGTACCTTCTAAAATCAGTGAACATATTATCCTGTTGGCTCCAGTACAGCCTCACAGAGACTCTTTAAAAGTTTACATCTACTTTGCCTTTTTTCTGTCTTAAGTCTGTTATTAGTCATTAGATTTTTTTAAAAATTGATTAACACATCCAGAAAAGTGAATAGTTTATTCAGTATAGTACTTTAGGACAAACTCATGCAAGATTGCATTGTGGGAGAAAAGAGGATAGCTGTATCCACTCCACTCACACCACATCAACACCTCTAAACCCAACACCACCCACCACTGGCACATATGGAGTGATTTGGCATATACATTTCACACATTTACTCTGTGAGTCATTGAAAAATGTGAAAGTCAGTGAAATTGGTTTGTTGAATTTATATGAAATAATTAAGAATTTTGCCTCTAAAAGGATATCACTGGATTGTGCTGTTCTCCTGGTGTTTTTGTATATTTACATGTATATGCCAAAGTCGAATGCTGAAAAGGTGACTGTGAAAGGTAGCCATGGGGACAGCAGCTTGCAGAGGGAGCTTTAGGGTCAAGAGGACAGCAGTCCAGAGCACACCCCGAGGACCAAACAAAAACACGTTAATGTACAAAATCACACAGATCGAAAGCTACAGTCGTATATAGTCAAACATAAACAACAATGTAGAACAGACTCTGTGACAATCAACAGGTAGAAAAGTCTGAGCCTGAGAGAAAAAGAGATGCCGCTGAATCACCACTTTGTGGCCAATCACCGCCACAAATATGGTGATTGCAAATAGATCAAAACATACACTGAGAAGTTGGCTACAAAGTGCACAGATGATGACATGAATAAAAATATCTTACATTTAGATTGCTCTTGTAAAATGAGAAACAGGTGAAAGAAAAGTAAGGGTTAGGCAGACATTTTGTGCCCAATATTAAAACTTCTGAAACCTCCTGACTAAAATCAGGTTGTGCGTCACTATGTGAATTGTGAACCACCAACAACTACTATCTTACCGGCAAGCCCTTCTCTCCTGGTTCTCCTTTTGGTCCTGGTGCTCCCTGTAAAGAAATATTTCCAAAAAAAATTGGTGTGATGCAGCAGTTTACATCAAAAGAAAGTGCTCATTCTCTCCGTGATTGCATTTTTGTTGGTCAGTGTGGTTTGCAGTGCTGCTGGTGAATGTAGTTTATACTAAAATAACCAGATATGACAGGGTGTTGATATTCCACCCCTCCGCACATGAGATGGCTTACCGGCTCGCCTCTCAAGCCCCTCTCTCCAGGGTAACCTGAAAGACCCTGAAAACCAAAAGGCATGTCTCAGGAAGTTGTTAAACAAAGAAAAACCCACTGAATGTTGTTGTACAGTTCATTTTTTCATGAATTCTGTAATTCTCTTCCACATGTTGGTCATGTGAAAAAGAAAGTACACCATCTTTCGTGCCTAAGGTTTTACATATCAGGGGATAATAATAATTAAAAAAAATCATCATCATATAATTTTCATTATAATCATTATATTGTGTCATTATTTATGTAACAAAAACTAGGCCAATGTTGAAGTAATGTGTAAAAAAAAATCTACATACACCCTTTGTGCTTTCATAGCAATTAAGAGAGTAAGACGCAGCCAGGAGCTGCTTATCAGATGTGCTTGATTAACTTATCATCTCCAAGTGTGAGGACCTCTATAAAAGCAGAGGCTTTGGCAGTTTGCTGCGCTGAGGCATTCAGGTGTTTGTTAACCCAATGCCAAAGAAGAAAGACATCAGTAATTGTTGCTGCTCATCAATCTGGGAAGTCCATTTTTAAACAATCTGAAGTCCATTCAGTGAGAAAGGTTATTCACAAGTGGAAGACATTGAAGACAGCTGCCAATCGTCTCAGGAGCGGACATTCCAGCAAATTCATTTTGATGTCAGACTGTGCAATGCTCAGAGAAAAGAAAGAGCTGAATCTCTGCAGGCCTCAGTTACCATGTTCAATGTTAAAGTTCATGACAGCACAATTAAAAAAAGACTGAATAAGTATCGCTTGTTTGGAAGGGTTTCCAGGAGAAAGCCTCTTCTCTCTAAAGAGAACATGGCAGCAGGGCTTGGGTTTGCAAAGCTGCATCTGAACAAACCACAAGATTTCTGGAACAATGTCCTTTGGACAGATGAGACCCAAATGGGGGTGTTTGCCCATAATGCACAGCACCACGTTTGGCAAAAAACAAACACAGCATGTCAGCACAAACACATCATACTAACTGTCAAGCACAGTGATGGAAACAAGCCATACTTGCTCAGTTTCTCTGAACATTTGGGCTTGTTCTGCAGCCACAGGACCTGGGCACCTTGCAGTCAGTGAGTTAATCTCGAACTCCTCTGTATACCAAAGTATTTGAGAGTCAAATGTGAATCTTTCTGACAGCTATAGCTTGGCCAAAATTGGCTTGTGCAACATGACAACGATCCAAAGGAGAGCAGAAAATTTACAGCAGAATGCCTGAAAAAGAAAAGAATCAAGGTGCTGCAATGGCCCAATCAAACTCCAGACATGAACCTGATTGAAAAGCTTAAGAGAGCTGTGCATAAATGAATGCTCATAAACGTCAATGAACTGAAGCAATGTTGTAAATAAGAGTGGGCCTTTCATAGGACTGCATAGAGTCTTTTACTGCATTAAATGTTTTCTCTTCACATGTCTACAAATGTGTCTTTTAGCTAAGCCTTAAAAGCCTTATAATTTCAGAAATGTAATTAACATGCACTGTGTCTCCACCCAATAAATCAATAATCTCAGCCAAAATTTACTCACTCTCTCCCCACGTTCTCCCTTTGGCCCCACGGGGCCCTGCGTTCCAGGCGCTCCAGGCTTTCCCTGTTTTGAGGCAGAAAGGAAATTGAAAATGACACAGATAAATTTGTACAAAAACAACTCTAACACAGCTAAACTAAGTAAGTGACTACAGTGCACTGCCGTGCTGTGAACAAGCTTACATTTTGTCCTGGTGGACCAGGAGGTCCTACTGGGCCTTTAGAACCTGGGGGACCTGAATAATAGTTTAAAAGAACAACATCTGACAGTGTTACTCGCATTAAATATATATTATTTCTAAGTGTTATTTACAGTGCGCCTCTACTGTGTTTTATATGGGCAGATGTTTCCCAAACACACAAACATGTTGCGTGCAGGCGGAAATAAACCTGTTAAGAGAGTGTTTAGGGCTCACCAATAGGCCCGGGAGGCCCCTGAGGTCCTGGAACAGGTATCCCTCGAGAATCATGAAAGGTGTTGGTGAAAAAGGGGTCTTTTCCGCGATCTGGAATTGAAACAAAATGTGCGTCTGTGTGTTTAATGGAATGCAGAAGCTACTCTTCTGGCAAAGTGAAAATAAGCTGATTAATACACAAAAAAAATCTGATTTTGTAGCTTCACTATCTAAACAAACTTAAAATAAAGTGTGCATTATTGCCTTAATTGATTTGCCTTAGTTATAATCAACTACCTAATTGAGACCATTTACCCTATTTCTGGTTGCAGGTTTAGCTATAATAACTCTCAGCAAAGTCAAAACCATAACATGAAAAATTAGTGCAATTTCATTGTACAAATTGAGATTTGTGATGTGTAGTTGCATTGTTCTGTCCCACCAACGAGCTCCACAAAACAAATCATATTTTGGTTACATTTCCAGATGGTGCTGTTTATGATTAGGCTGCTAATTTGGTAGGCCAAGCTTGATGAACGAGCCATATTTTGCATGAGCCAGATAAGAAATTGCTCCTTCAAGAAGATAGCATGAAGAAGCCTGTGGCAAAATATTTCATATTAAGAAACATGAACTTCGTGATCAGTTTGCAATGTTTTGCTTTTGCTTGTTGATGCAACAACATGCACCCAGCAAGGCACTGTAGAGAATAGTTTGTACAAAGAAACCTCACATTCTCAATGCTGGCTCTGAAGCTCCACTCAGGACAGTTAAGTTCCTCTGTGAAAAATTAGCCTTACCTCTAGAGGGCAGTGTATTCCAATAAACAATCAAACTGAATCTCATGACTTCAGTAGAGCAGTAAAATAAACTAAACCCAGAGACAAGACTGTATTAAAAGACTGTGTCGGCCACAGATCATAGTTTGATAGCCATCAAAAGTTTAATGATATGACAACAACAAACTTTCCATATCCACTGTTCAACACCACTGATTAGACATACATCACATGTGTCTGAAGAGGAAGGGCTAGTGGAAGAGGGTGGTGAATGTGTGAATGTTAGAGGAAAAGTGCGGTCATTGGGTCATTTTATACTGACACGAAACACAGATCCAATCACAGCACGAGGCTTCAGGAGATGCAGGGAGAAAGTAGAGAAGGAGAAGCCATAAATATCCTCCAGCTGCCAGATTGCGCACCACTAACAAATCAGGACCAGCGGTAACATCCAGATCAAGGCTGCTTTCCTGTATTTTATACTTCTTTCATTTCCTGCTTACAACAAACTGAACTCCGTAGCTTGACGCTACGTGAAAATGTGCACGACCACTAACAAACACTGAAGTCATACTTTTAAACATTCTTCCTCTTCAATACTACGTGCTGGCTGCTGGTTTGGGAACCCTCTCCAGCCCTGCAAACGGGAATTCCAACATCCTGATGCAGATGTAAAAGCCAAATAATCCAGTGTTTTCCAAAGGAAGCTCTGCACAGAACCCCCGTCTTATGTTCCCTACTGTTACTTTGATGTGAAAGAAATGACCCATAGTTTTGGAAATCATCATGCCAACCACAAACCTGCGTCTCCACACAGGAACCCAGAGCCTGCAAATGTGTACGCTGCATACTTTGTTTTTACCACTGAACCCATGTATTAGAACCACCCGTGTGCTGACCTTGGAAGAGCTGGTGTGGGCCCCCATCTGTCTGTCACCCCCCCCCAGCCGTCTGACCGACCTACATCTGGAAGTTGTTGAGTGACATCAGAGGTGGACAGGTTCTCATCCCAGCATGTGAAGCCTGTGTCAATCTTTCTGTCTCTGAATCCATTTAACACTCTTTGATTCTGGCCTACTTGGCTGGTAGACAACAAGGAGCAAGAAGCAGTTAAAGGATTAACGTCATCTTGCCTGTTTCCTATTCTCTTTGTTTCTTTTGTAAGGCTGCTATAGACATGTGAATATTAGTTTGAAGAGTCAAGCTGGAAGTCTTTAAAATCTATGTCATCCTGCTTACATGTGCATGCGTATACAAGCTGATTTTGTTTGGACATGGGGTAACACTGTCCGGTTTGGCTCTCAAAGACACCACTTCATGCGAGCAGGTGGTGACGTCTGACATGGATCTACTCACCATTTGGACATCTAGGTCTATAAAAAAAAGGGTATGAAAAGCCAGAACCAGAACCAAAGTGGAAAAGCAGAACCATTTTTTTAATAAACAAAAGGAATAAAATCACATTTAAATGGAATATACAGCAATTTACAGCTGACATCCTTTCAGAGGGAGATGGTTTGGTCTGTTGAATTAAAAATGAAACATAAATTGGGGGTTATGGAGTTAAATAGAAGTGGGCTAACCAGCCAGCTGTGGCCCAGTCCCCATCTTTGCTTGAGACTAGATGGCTACATTATCAGCAAAATCTCTGACAAACTGTTGGCCTAATGAATCCTAAGCAAATTAAGTGACAAGGTGGAAAAAAGTTTAGAATAAAAAAAATCATTTTTATACACAGTATCTGTGCTATTAAACTGATTTCTGACCTTGCTCTTTAACAGTGTTACCTGATTCTTATTTAGGATAAATATAAATGGGTACTTTAATTGTTAGCAGTGAAATCAGTGTCATAATGACTATACAAAGTCTTTTATTAGTGCAGGATCTTACTGTGGTCTGGATCTGGGATGCGGGCACTGGCTGGTGCTGGGGGCCCTGGTGGACCAGGCGGGCCTGGGAGACCTCTGCCTCCTGGGAGTCCTGGTGGACCACGGGGGCCTGAGAGTAGGGATGACAGAAAAATCACTGTGATGATAGATGCACTGTACAGCAGGGATATGTTGCAGCAAAATAAGATCTAAGTTTCTTCTGAAGAGGCATAGCACATGGCAGACTGATAAATGACTGTGGCTTATGTGATGATGGGAGGACAAACAACAGAGGGAAATGGTTAGATCAAGTGTTGAGTGATACGAAATTATAGTTTCTCTTAGCAGAGAATGTGTGTCTGTGTATGGCCACATATGGGGAGCTAGACTAAGTAGAAGTATATGAACTGGCTGACCTGATCTGTAATTAACAAAAAGAGGGACTTTATTGAACCAATGCTGAGAACTTTACAATGGGATATAGTGAAATTCAAATAAACACAGTTCAATTCAATTCAGTTTCATTTATATAGCACCAAATCACAATAAACAGTCACCTCAAAGTGCATTAAATTTGAAAACCCCACAATAATTACAGAGAAAACCCAACAGGTAAAATGACCCCATATGAGCAAGCACTAGCTGACAGTGAGAAGGAAAAAAACTCCCTTTTAACAGAAAGAACCTGGCCTAGGGATGGGCAGTCATCTGCTGCTACCGGTTGAGAGTGAGGGGAGAGAGACAGGACAAAAGACATGGTGTGGAAGAGAGCCAGAAATGAGCAATAACTAGTAATAACTAGTGACTGAATGCAGAGTTGGGTATAAACAGAGTTAAATAAAAACAGAGTTAAATAAAAAGGTAAATGAAAAGGAACACTCAGTCCCCAGCAGCCTAGGCCAATTGCAACATAACTAAGGGCTGGTTCAGGGTCACCGGATCCAGCCCTAACTATAAGCTTTATCAAAAAGGAAAGTTTTAAGCCTAATCTTAAAAATAGAGAGGGTGTCTGTCTCCTGAATCCAAACTGGGAGTATCCCAGGAACCACAAGTAAGCCAGCAGTCTGAGAGCGAAGTGCTCTGTTGGGGTGATACGGTACAATGAGGTCTTCAAGATAAGATGGGGCCTGATTATTCAAGCGCTTGTATGTGATGAAAAGGATTTTAAATTCAATTCTAGATCTAACAGAGAGCCAATGAAAAGAACTCAATATGAGATAAATATGCTCTTTCTTTCTAGTCCCTGTCAGATCTCTTGCTGCAACATTTTGAATCAGCAGAAGGCTTTTCAGGGAGCTTTCGGACTTTGTAATGAATTACAATAGTCCGGCCTAGAAGTAATAAATTCATCATTCATCATATTTAAGATTGAAGCATCAATTAATGGTAGGACTTCTTTGAGCAGTCTAGTAGGAATGGGGTCTAATAGACATGTTGATGGTTTGCAGGAAGTAACTATTGTAGTTAACTCAGGAAGATCAATCGGTGAGAAAGAGTCTAAACAAAAAATATGAGCAGTGCTGAAAGCAGCTGAACATAAAGCTATGGCTTTGAGATGGTTATGAATAATTTTTCTCTAATGGTTAAATTTTCATTTGTGAAGTCATGAAGTCATTACTAGCTAAAGTTAAAGTAATACTAGGCTCAACAGAGCTCTGTCACTTTGTCAGCCTGGCTACAGTGCTGAAAAGAAACCTGTGGTTGTTCTTATTTTTTTCTATTAGTGATGAAGTAAGATGTCCCAGCTTAATAGACTTAATAGAGCAACAAACCCTTTTTCCAGTATAAATGAAGATCTTCTAAATTAGTGAGATGCCATATCCACTTACGGGTTATCTGCTTTAAGCTGCGCATTTGTGAGGTATACCACAGAGCCAGGCCTTTCTGATTTGAGGCTTTTTTTTTTTTCAGAGGAGCCTCGGTACCACAGTCGTATGCAGTGAGGATGTAAAACTACTGACACGATAATTGACCTCTCTGGGAGCAGAGTTTAGGTAGCTGCTCTGCACTGTGTTGGCACATGGCACTGAAGAGCATAATAATGAAGGAATTATATCCTTAAACTTAGTTACAGCACTTTCAGAAAGACTTCTACTGTAATAAAACTTATTTTCCACTGCTGTGTAATCCATTAATGTAAATGTAAACATTGTTAAGAAATGATCAGACAGGAGGGGGTTTTCAGGGAATATTGTTAAGTCTTCAGTTTCTATGCCATATGTCAGGACAAGATCCAGTGGTGGTTGGGCTCCTTTACATTTTGAGAGAAGCCAGGTGAATCTAATAGATTAAATGCAGTGTTGAGGCTGTCATTTTCTGCATCTATGTGGATGTTAAAATCACCCACCATAATTATTTTATCTGAACTAAATCAGGTAAAAAGTCTGAGAAATCAGACACAAACTCTGAGTAAGGACCAGGTGGATGATAGATAATAACAAATAAAAAAGGGTTTGAATTTTCCAATTAGGGTGCACAAGGCTAAGAGTCAGGCTTTCAAATGTATTAAAACTCTGTCTGGGTCTATGATTAATTAATAAGCTGGAGTGGAAGATTGCTGCTACTCCTCCTCAACCTGTGTTCTGAGCACACCATGTGACAGTTAGTGTGACTCGGGGGTGTTGATTCATTTCAACTAACATATTCATCCTGCTGTAACCAGGTTTCTGTAAGGCAGAATTAGTTCAGGTAAACTCTACAAAGTGTCACTGGTTCACAGTAGATTAAATGTTCTCTGCAAACACCACTGGCTTTTCAACATGCATATCTGTTACTATTCGAAGTTGGTCCATATGGGCAAGGAAAAAAAAGGCTCCCTCCTCTTCTCCAAGCATTATTTTGAAGATGAAGAAAAGCACCCCCATGATATCTGACCTCGTTGTTTGAACTCCTCTGAGGTCGTGCTGCATGCTGAACACAACCTCTCGCCCTCTGTTGGACCCAGACTCACCACCTTTTTGTTTATATACCAAATGACATTTCACTATTTACTGATTTTCAAGATAATATTGTGCATCTGATTTGACATTTCCAGTTAACCTATTGAAGAAACGGAAGCAAAAACAACCGTTTTGGTTCCTTCACGTAAGGCCAGAAAAAGCAGTTCTTTAAAGCCTTTGTGACATATTAGGAAAAACATTTTCAGTTTTTCTTCTAGGATAATGGTTCCCTAGAGTAACTAAGGGATGCTATGGCAAAATATTAGTCAACAATTTTAATACAAATCAACTGCAACTTATCAGGGCTCGTCATATCATACAACATCACTTCTCTCAACTACAGATGTTCAATTTTGATCTTTCCCACAACCCCTGGCTCAAAAAACATATTCATCTACATTTAGCATGACACTGGCTGCATTCCAATCCTGTGTTTATCTTTCTCTTTGAGTGTGAAAAAAAGAAATCAGCAAAATAAGAAAAACACAGCGCTGCTTTTGGATATTTATGAAGTAACGGAGATAGAAAAACAATAACACCATAGGCATATGGAAATCATAAGGGTCAGGGATTTTGTATATGTATAGCTCGTGCTCATTTCAATTGAAGTCACATGGTGGGTTTGTAGTTTAGGTTTTGCTCTAAATCTCATCTTTACCCAGCAGCAGGCAGAGAGCAGAGGTCACATGTTAGCTTGAAAAGTGCGGCACTCCCTTCACAATCCAGAGCAGAGGAATAACAGCTTATAGCAAGAGCAGATGTTGTGACACACTTATATACGGCCATTTACTTTATTCATTATTCAAGTCACAGCTGACTCCGGATTTACTTTTTTCCCAGCAGGTCATTTATTATTTGTACATAACTAGTGAACTTTGAATACGTGGAACAGATTTATGATCCAGTGTCTGTTCTGGCCGCCGACCCTGGAAAGCAGCACATGTTGGGGAGTTTATATACAGTCAGAAAAGAAATTCTTTGCTACTTCGCTACTGAAGCAGTGCTTTTAAAAAACCTATGATTTTCAAAGCCAACCAACAAAATACCCAAATTCCAGTAAGTTACCAGCAGGCCTCAAGGACAGATGGAATGCTCCAACATTTACTGCTGGAGAGTCTGTGGGCTGACCGAGAGGTTTGAGGGAAAGGCAAACACTCTGGATACGGACATCACAGATCAGTCTGATTACTCCCCTGTTGTTTTGATAGCCCTTTGGCCTCTTGTTAGTCATTGTCCTACAGACAATATAGTGAGTGGATGGGTAAATAAACAGTGACATACCTTAAGTCACTCTCAGTGACACACACATGCAATTTTACAATGGGACGAGGTTCATTTGTTACTCTTATCTCTGCTAACAAAGACTCTTCCTTGAATCAGTCCGACATTACCTGCTGGTCCTTTTGATCCAGGGGCTCCAGATGGGCCCCTTACCCCAGCCTCCCCTCGAGGCCCAATGGGACCTGGCAGCCCTCGAGACCCTGGCTTCCCTAAGAGGAGGAAACAGCCATGAGTAATCATGAACCCTTAACTGGTTTACATCTTAAATGATTTTACGTCAGCTGAAAGGCAACTATGGTTACGATTTACCATCTATGCCAGGAACTCCATCTCTTCCCTTTTCGCCCTGAGGACCTAAAATTAAAGCAGAAGGAGAAGTTTGGCTAAATGAGTTTTAAAAAAAATCTGAGCTCAACCCTCCTGGAGAAGAGGTTTTGTAAAATCTGAAGAAAATTTGTACAAATAAAATATTTTGTAAAACGTGAAAAGGGAGGTGCAATTACAGTGGCAAGAAGAGAGTAAGCTTGCTGTTGTCTTTATGTAAGTATTGGGGATCATTAAATGTTTAGCTACAAAATACTAAATATTTGTAATAAATAAAAAAAGGGGGACCTAATTCTAACTCAGTAAATTGATTTTCCTCACTTAGGCCACTCGTTGTGTAAAGCTCTGGTTGTAGTAATGTTGGGAACACTTTGTTAAAATAGAAGCATTTTTACACATCAGATTTCATTTGCAGGTCTTCCATTATTGAAAACAGTAGTATAAAACCTGCTGCAGGGAACTGCATAAAGACCTTAAATGATCTCATTTAAATCCGGATCAGTTAAGGACTTATTCAACATAAGCACGACTGGAACAGAGGAGTCTCTAGAATCAGGTAACACCCCATATCAGAACAGAACCTTAACTTATAGTGGTGCTGATGAAAAGGCAGATGTGCGAGGACAATCAAACCAAACCAACAACATGCATTTCATAAGACTGCACTTGGGCCTGAAGGTGGTGCCAGAGGAAAGCTCATAGGGTGCTCGTTTAGAGCAGTGGTTTATCCTGTGGGGAGAATGAATGGTTCAGAAAAATGTTCTTATTTTATATTTCTAATTTACAAATGGATCTGAGAACTTTTTATTTTCTGCAGTCAGTCATGAGGATATTGTGTATGTAGCGCAAACTAGAAAAAGTCAGTGACAGCCATTCACTGATAGCATAAAGAAATCTCACTGTGCTGAATATAGTGCACTATATTCAGCACTACAGCCTTAGTGCCATTTTACAATGAAACAAAGAACCTAACAATCCAACAATGCACTTTATTTATACAGTAGAAAAAAATGTGCAAGTATCTATTACACAGGGAGCAATGGATGAGCATTAGGGAGTAATTCAGCTGCAGCACTGGACTACACTTTTTTCTAGGACTGTCTCATTTTAGGTAAATAGCATGTAATTTGAAAGTCCAGTTAATCAAATATGAAAAACCTTAATATTGTGTCTATAATGGGACAAACACATTTTAATATTGCTCCAGCATTATTTCTTTCTCCTGCTGATGGTGTAACAGCATTGATGACTGTGTCTTTAGCTGCAGCCAGCGCTGGGCTCAACTCCAGGAAAGGAGAGGACGTTCATGCTTCCACACAGCCACAGAGCTGAAAGTGAGCTGCACTCTGACTTTTGCTAACGGAAATGAGCGTGTGTGCAGTGGGTGAAATAGGATACGAACAGAGGTGTGCAGGTAGCGGGCAGGAAAAGCAGCAATGAGTGATTTCTGACTTAATTATTAAATCAAAACCCCGACAGCACTAAATGGAAATGTGCAAACTTCTAACACAAGATTTATGAAAATACGTGACAGCAGGATACACATACCTGCAGGCCCCTGCTCACCAGGAGCTCCCTGAGCAGGCACAGCCCCCATCAGTAATGAGGCCTCTGGAGCAGTTCCCCCTTCACCCTGAAGGTGGCGATGTGATATGGAGGCCGGTGCTGTGAGTAATTGGACCTGATGCAGGAAAACATAAAACAAGCACAGGTAATTAAAACAATATGACTGTTTAATGTAGGCCCATCATGTTTCTGTGTCCTGTGTGAATGAGTAGAAGCCTTCACCTTCTCCTCCAGTGTGTTCAGCCTGTCACTCAAAGCAGTGATTCGACTGCAGTTGAGACAATCTGAAAAACAGATTTTAATGTGAGGAATCAGACATGTAAAGATGTGGCATACCTACTTTTAGGATTAGGCTTAAATCTTTTCTTTGATAAAGCTTATAGTTAGAGCTGCATCAGGTGACCCTGAACCATCCCTAATTATGCTTCTAAAGGCTCAGGCTGCTGGTTGACTTCACATGATCCACTGAGCGCCCCTCTTTTACTCTTTTTCACTCCCCGTGTGATGAAATGTCATTAGCTCTGTGCCTTCTTTCTCCTGTGGTTTATGCTTTGTCCCCCATGACGGTCTATGGCTCTGAAGCTGCATATTTGTTATGTGCAGTTGCTACCCCCATCAGTCTGCTGAGTATTGATTGTTATTGTTATATAGTTGCTTTCCACCATGGTTCTGTCTGAGGTTTTAACCTGTTAAAGGGGAGTTGTTGTCTCCCCACTGTTACCAACTCAGTTGAAATGAGAATTGTGCCATCTAATCAAAGTAATATGTTCGCAGTTCTTACTGGAGATCGTCTCTCCTGTGCGTGCAGGTGGCCGGCGTAGAGTAGATGGTTTTCTTAATGCCTCTTGAGCTGCAAGCCCGTTTCCTGCATCTGTTAAAAACAAAAGACAAAGAGGAAATAAATGTCAGTTTAGTGAGTTGGATGTAAAGTTGTTATAATTTCTTGAGCCTGAAAACAAACTTCAGATGTGTAAGTTTCTGTTTCATATGGGAATCAAATAGTGGGAATCACAGATCCAAATTGAAACAATGATCTGCTTGATTCTTTGATGTTATAAAACCTACCTGACCGCCACATTTAATGGGAAATGTCTCAAATGTACATTCACCAACCACTCTGTTTGTACACCTTTGGAAATATCTAATCAGCCAATCTCATGGCAGCAACTCAGTGAATGGTGGGGTCAGAATTTGGCTTTAAGAGGACGAAAGCATGGATCCATCCTGCCTTGCATCAATAGTTCAGGCTGCTGGTGGTGTAATGGTGTGGGAGATATTTCTATGGCACACTTTGGGACCCTTAGTACCAACTGAGCATCATTTAAACCCCACAGCCTACCTGAGTATTGCTGCTGACTATGTCCAACCCTGTATGATCACAGTATACACGTTTTCTGATAGCTGCCTTCACCAGAATAATGCACCATGTCACAAAGCCCAGATCATCTTAAACTGCTTTCTTGAACATGACAGTGAGTTCACTGTACTCAAATGAGTAATTTGACACAGTCACCAGATCTCAATCCAATAGAGCACTTTTGGGATGTGGTGGAATGGGAGATCTGTGTCATGGATGTGCAGCTGACAAATCTGCAGCAACTGTGTGATGCTGTCATGTCAATATGGAGCAAAATCTCAGGAATGTTTCCAGCACCTTGCTGAATCTATGCCACATAATCAAGGTAGTTCCAAAGGTACTAGTAAGGTCTGACTTCTAAAGTGGTCAATGAGTGTATTTTCTAACATGCTGATGGCATTAGAGGTAAAAGGATTGATTGAGAAAGAAAAGAAACCATGCATCATCTGGTTTAAGTAAAGACACAAGGACAATTCTTGTTTCTGTTTCTCATTGGCAAGCTCTAGGATTCAGTATGCAATTTTGTGTTTAACCTAATGTCATCACTCCAAGAATTTAGTTGCAGACTGTGTTGTGGGTTCTATCAAAATGCTTGACTGTAAAAGAAACTGAAAATCACCTCTGTGCCCTTTCTGTCCTCCAGGTGAGCCACACAGAGCTGCGAACACACACACGTACAGTTGCAGCTCTTGCATGAGTTACATTTCCAAGGCACAAACAGTGTGCTACATTTTCCTTTTGCCTTGTTCCTTTAGGGAGAATAGCATCGTAAGGCCTGGGAAAGAGGGCGTGTAAAGACAAACAATAGTTTCCTTGTTAAAAAAAGAATGGGCAGTCTCGGCCCGCATTTTGCCTTCATTTTATGAAGTGTGGGAGTTTGTGTCCCAGGGTTATAGATGATTTGAATGGGCAGACCTTTGTGGAAATGCTAGACTGACTCCATTGTCTGGCCTGGGCTAGCTGTGGTTGGCCCAGGTGATCCTGATACAAACAAGAGGCTGGGTTCAGCACCTAATTAGCCACAAGGAAGCATGTCTTTTCCTTCAGTGGCCAGCAGCCACAGTCAACGCCAAGTGCTGCACTAAAAGAAGCCACGAAATAGCACCTGCAGCACAGAGGTGAAGCAGGACAACAGCATTCTTCTTAAACAGCTTCACTTTCTGCAGCATCAAGATGTCATAATCCGTCTCTATCCACTGCAGACTCAGAAAAGGAAAATAGAGAGCTTACTGTCATGAAGAAATATGAACATTGTGGAACTTGAGACGCAAAACCATAATGAGTTCAGATATTATCCAAAGAGGGGAGAGTGAGAGGGCAAAAGAGGAGTATGAAAAGTACACAAAGCACATGGTTTGGGGTAAAGTGAAACTGCTCTAGTAATCCCCTCCCTCCTTGACCTCTGTGCTCATGATTTCACTGTTTTGGGTTCTGGGTATTTCTCAGAGGATTACGAGTGTAGATGGATTCAAACCATGTAAGACCCAAGACTGAAATGTTCTGGCATGACCTCCAGATTGTAGAAACCTCCTCCATGCTTCAGTAACAATATAAACCTTGCACAGAGATGAGGACACTTCAATGTTCATTTCACTCTTCTGCAGCATATTTCAGTCTACATGGGGGAAGACAGAGAAGACAAAGAGATGTGTCTATGTGCATACATGTGCATGCACATCCCGCAGGCTTTTTCTGTGGAGACCGGTTCGTATAGATGGCTGCATTCAATTACCAAGGGGGCGGTCGGGATAGGAAATCTAGCTCTCCCTCCTCCCCTCCTGACAGCACCTCTTCTCCCTCTAAAGTAAAGAACATTCAAGCGCCAAGATCCCCTCACCCACACTCAAGCTATTGTATGAAGCATTATGCCGGCTTTGGCACAAGAACTATAGCCTCCCACACACCTCTTGCACACTTTCTCTGTCTCTCAGTCTTGCAACAACAAATCTGAAATCCTTTAAGACCCATTTTTTCTTCTGCATCTCCTAAGACAATATCAGTTTACTACAAAGCCTGTGGTGTGCATGCATGCGGACCTGAAGTGTGAGGATGACTGGGATGCCCCAAGAGTGCCCCCATCACCCCATCTGTTGGCCAACAATAACTTCATCACAGTTAATGAGTGGCCCCTGATGGACACGGTTCACTGTATTCCCTGTTTTTTTGAGCTTACTGGGCTAATTGCCCCAGTAGGAGGTGGGGGGGTCAAAAATGTGTGAATGCATTTGATCTTATCTTTTTTACACTATGTTGCACTCAGTGACTAACTCAGAGATCTTCATTAGAGAAATCCCCCTGCAGAGAGTTCAGCAGGCCAGAGCCTGCGCTGACATGAGCCAGCACTTGTTAAGATTTTCTCTCTTTTGCAAAAAAATCACACACAGAGTTTAGCGAGTAATTTACAAACACTTTCTGAATTTTCTATGATGCTGGTGGTGCAATAATATCATTGGAGCATGAGGATGAGCGAAGGCCAAAAAGAGAAGGCTATTTTTTCCTACTTCAAAATGAGTGCACAGTTATGAAGAATGACCTGAGGAATTGTGTAATGGTATTTTTGTAACGGTCCGAGAAGGTGCTACAACTTTTAGAGTGGATTCCGAAATGCAAATCAAATTTTGCACACAGTCTATTTTTAGACTTATTTGATCTTATCTGAGGTTTATTATGGAGCTCTGAAGTTAGCCAAAAGTCAAAGGGAGATTCTACGCACACATTTAAGCATGCAGCTGGTGGCTAAAGCTTGACCAATGAAATTCCATGCTGAAATCTGGGCAATAGGTCTGCCAAACCACAGATGTAACCTTGTAAACATGGGTTGAAACCCCAACAGACTTTCTTTCCCTCTTGTATTTCCTCTGCCTCACGCTGAAGCTGAACAAATCATGTTGTGTTCTTTGTATCTTATATCCAGACTCACAAACAGAGACAAAATGCACTCACGCGTCCTGATAAATGTGCTTGAAATATGTTGTTCACTGCATTTAGATTTTACTGACAGAAAATAAGCTTATTTTTAGAAAATAGGGAAGCAAATTTAAATAAATCAGGAAGCATTTAAAATAGTCTAAAGCAGAAGTAAGACACATTGAAGCAGCCAGACGGAGAGTGAATGGTAACTTGCCAGGATAACAGACCGTCTTGTGAGCCAACGCTAGAGACACGCTTATGCCAAGTGTAAACAGGGCCAAAAGGGGAATGACCTGAAACTGAACTGACAGCCCTCGAGGGAATGTGACTTTTCAATTAGGATTCCACAAAAACATTAAAAACTTGTTTTACTGTTACGTCAATATATTTTTGTGGTGGCTGTTTTATTAAAATGTTATTTTCATTACTTGAAACAGAGTTAAAGCCAAATGCACAATGACCAGCTGCACCTCTGTGATCTAAGGTGTGTGTGTGTGTGTGTGTGTGTGTGTGTGTGTGTGTGTGTGTGTGTG
>JASGAU010385841.1:0-16276 GCA_030220045.1 Australoheros facetus | reverse complement strand
GTGTGTGTGTGTGTGTGTGTGTGTGTGTGTGTGTGTGTGTGTGTGTGTGTGTGTGTGTGTGTGTGTGTGTGTGTGTGTGTGTGTGTGTGTGTGATTTCTTAGTGATGATTTCTTAGTTTTTTGCCTATTTGAAACACATGCTTCAGATAATCAAAAATTTTTTAATATTGGACAAATATAACCTGAGTTTCAAATGATTCCATTTATTAAGTGTAAAAAGCTATCCAAATGTACCTGGCCCTGTTTCAAAAAGTAATCAAACCCCTTGTTAAATCAAATGTTAATGTTGGAAAACTGAGTTCAATTTCACTACACACCCACCCAGGTCTGATTACTGCCAGACCAGTTGCAAAAAAGAAATCACTTAAATAGATCCTCTCTGACAAAATGAAGCAGGCTAAAAGATTTCAAAAGCAATGCATCATGCCACAATCTAAAGAAACAGTTGAGAAACAAAGTAATCGACATCTATCAGTCTGGAAAGGGTTACAAGGCCATTTCTAAGGCTTTGGGATCCTGCGAACCATGGTGAGAGCCTTTTGGGAAAACTATTCTGTGGCCTGATGAGACAAAAGTTCAACATTTTGGAAGGTTTGAGTCCCATTACATCTGGCATAAAACTAACAAAGCAGTGCATAAAAAGAACATCATACCAACAGTCAAACATGGTGGTGGTAGCGTGATGGTGCTTTGCTGCTTCAGGACCTGGACAGCTTGCTGTAATTGATGGAACCATGAATTCTGCTCTCTACCAGAAAATCCTGGAGGAGAACATCTATCAGTTTGTACCCTCAAAGTAGAGTCGGCCAAAATTCCTCCACAGTAATGTGAAAGACTCATTGCCAGTCATCCCAAATGCCTGATTGCAGTTCTTGCTGCCAAGGGTGACCCAACTAGTTATTAGGTTTAGGGGGCAATTACTTTTTCCACACAGGCCCAGGTAGGTTTGGATATCTTTTTTATTAAATAAAATCATGATTTAAAAACTGCATTTTGTGTTTATTCATGTAATCTTTGCCTAATATTAAAATTTGTTTGCTGATCTGAAACATTTGTGACATTAGTGTGACAAATGTGCAAAAATCAAAGAAACCAGGAAGCGAGCAAATAATTTCCATTGCACTGTATATGTAAGTAGTTGCTGCACAGGTTTATTGCTTTATCTGTGTGTCTTTCAGGTCTCTTAGCTGCTGTTCAATGATGCTGCTTGAGATACAACTCCAATACAAAAATCTGTCCAACAGCTCTGCCCTGTCTGGATTTGCCTCTGAAGAGTTTGACTGTGAAAACTGCAACATGGGTTTATATGCTTGGGTTGGTTTTTCAGTGCTGTGCTTTGTTTTGGGATTTCCTGCCACTGTTGCCATCCTCTGGGAGATACTTAAAATGCACAGGAGAAGAAATCCATTCTCACCAAATGAGTTTTTCATGCTCAACCTCTCCACCATGGATGCTATCTTCTTGGTCTTTATTCCACCTGGAGTAATGAATTATTTCATTTGGCAGTGTAAGCAGTTTGAAAAGCTTTGGGACAGCGTTTATGCCTTAAATATGTGTGGGAGACCCCTCCTGATGACTTGTACCTGTCTTGACTGTTACGTGGCTGTGGTTCATCCAGTCACTTACCATAAGAGGAAAGATCTGGCTCCCAGGGCTGTGATGGCTGGCATTGTTTGGACTCTCACAATCGCCAATGGGATTCCGTACTTTTTTGGCTCCTTTTTAGATTACGCCATGATTCCTGTTGTGACATTTCTAATTGTTGTTATAATAATTGGAATCTGTGATGGTTTCATCATCCATGCATTGCAAAAGTCTGGCCCTGGCAGAAACAGCATCCACCCCCAGAAGCAAAGAGCCATTCAAACCCTTATCTTCAGCCTGGTCATGGTAGTCATCTCTTACCTCCCCCCAATATTTCTCATTTTAATTCAGAGGTTCCTGACCAGCCAATTGCCAAGTTTTAAATGTCTCATAGACTTTCTAGTTAGCATTACATCCACTTGGGGATCTGCTGTCATGCCTCTGCTTTATCTGTATAATATTGGAAAACTGGATTCTTTAAGGCTTGGATTCTGCAAGTTGTAATTAAAGCCACTTTTAATAATGTCGGCCTCATCCTGTCAAATCAGACCTGCAGAAGAAAAAAAGCTTTTTAATCAGTCAAAACTAAAATGCCCCCAATTCAGTTTTCAGATAAGCCATATTTCAGACTCTTTTTTTTTTTTTTTGGTCATTTGCATGTTTATATCATGGAAAGTGTCTGTGCCCCTCTGTGAGACAGGTTTCTGTGATTCTCTCATTTCATATGTGCTGTTCTTCTCTTTTATATAATTCTGTATGTGTGTTACATGTTTGAGCTAATGTTTTGTAGAAGAAAAAAAAAACGGAATTGAAACAATAGTGGAAACCCAATTTAAAAATCTGCAAAATTCTTATAAACCCCAATTCCAGAAAGCTTGGGGCACTGTGCAACATAGTAGCAAGGGATGCATTCTTTTCTATTCTTGGTAATGCTTGTAATAGAACTGACAACACCACAAACACTGATCTGTAGTCTTTGGTGTTACAAAACTTTTATTAGCTTTTAGGCACAGATAATATATCAGAGTGAACCAAACTCCAGAACCTCAGCCTTTAATCTGATGAAGCAAATGAAAAGTCAGATAAAAAGGTAAGAAATATTCTTGCTGCCAGCTCACAGACTGCGGAACTTTGGGAAATCAGGAACTTATTTTTCATGACAGATTTACATGGAGTTCATTTGGTATGATGATCATGTTACAAATGTAAATGTTGAAGGCAGGTAGGTCATCTTTCACGACTCTCCTGCTCACACAGGTGTGCAGGTATAAGCAAATATCATTTTCATAACTCTGTGCTGAAGTTGTAGGGGAAAAAAACATATTAAGTAATGGAAAAATTGTATATGTTTCCATTACTCTAACAATTATTCAAATATATGAACAAAAACAATTGTGCATTTTTCAGATATTGTGTGCAATAAACTATGACTACATAAAATTATTATCTGTTTTATTATTCAGCTTTATTGTTCTGGCAGCATGCCACCATGACTTGTAAACACGTTAAAATCCAAGGTTCTCTTGACACAAACATTTGGCTAACAATGGTTGCTTTATGGCCATTGGAAGAAACCTTTTCCAGATGAAGATGGAAGTGGCTTTGTGTATTTTGTAGTCCTACAATAAATCCTTTTGCAGCCAGTAAAACATAGAAGAAGAAACCTGTGGGATTAGCATTTTTGCAACAACTTCTACTTTTTCTCCTATTAGAACTTTCTGTTTTGTAAGTGTCCCACCTTTGCTACCACTCCTGCTATTTGTAAATCCTCTGATCTAACAGCAAAGGTTATTCAGCCTTCCCAGATTGCCTAAATACAGCAAAGGCATGATTGCACTCCCTGCAATCGGAGTGATCAAGGCAGGTATTGCTAAGAAGCACTCATATTCTTTTTCATCTTTGATTATGAAAGGCCCAAAGATGAACACCAGCACCGGAGGGACATGTGAGGTGATGGTCATTACCAAGCTGTTGATGATAATCTGGACAGCCTTCTTCTTCCTGGGGTGGAGAGTTCTCCCTCCAAGGTAGGACTTCTTCAGGGTCCAGAGGATGGAGGCATCACAGATGACAATTATGGGTAGTGCCATGATGGACAAAAATATGGCCCAGGGATTATGGGTGAGGTCTGCATTAATTATGGACATGACCCCTTGGACCATTGTGGCAGTCCACACAGCAGCTGCCATGAGGACCCGGGGAGTCAGACTTTTTTTTGTGCTGTAGGTGATCGGATGGACCACAGCCAGGTAGCAGTCCAGACAGATGCATGCTGTTAGAAGAGGTCGTCCAGCCAGGCTTAGAGTATAGAGAAAATTGGTGAACTTCTGGAAAAGCATGACTTGCCAGAGGAGGAAGTTAAGCATCCCAAATGGGACAAAAAACAAGAAGATCATGTCCATAACGGTGAGGTTGATCATGAAAACATCATGAGGTGTGATAGAGGTTCCAGCTCTGTGTCTCCGAAACAGCTCCCAGAGAACAGCAACACATGCGGGACATCCAATCAGAGAGAAAAGAGTACCAAAAGACGTCCAGACTAAAACACCTGCTATCATGTTCCCACACTGTCCCCACGGGACCTCCAAAGCCTCACTGGAGTTGAAGGTTAGATTCTGAGAGAACATTTTGAAACGGTGAGAGGGCTCACTTATCGTCTGTGCCCGAAATGAAACAGAAATGCACGAGATTCTCCCGAGGAAATTTCAAACTGAAGTGACTTGCCTTTCCAGTTTCACAGATCTTTTTAATGATGCACTTTAATGCAATTTGATTCTCATATGAAAAATGCTCATTTGAATATGCAAGTGACAGCAAGGATCATTTTTCAAACCTGCATGGTCTGATTTTTTTTTTAAGTGATTAATATGATGATCTTAGGTACTGCAGATTTGATATTTAATGTGTTGTTAGAGGAACAGGTTTGCTATTTATTAGCCCCATAAAAATATTGAATTGCTCTGGCTACCTTAAAAAAAAAAGCTCTCTCTTCCATGGTATAGTTAAAGGTCAAAGGTCAAGGGGTGTGACCTAACTAGGAGTCTGCCTTAAATAATCTTTATTCTCGTTCATGCTTTTCTGCATCCAAGCCTTCATCCAAAAGTTAAGCAGATTTCATGGAGATGGTGGCTCTTTGCTGGTGGTGTACCAGAGTGTCACAGCTCATGTTGGTCGGACTTAATCGACTTTTCTCGAATCATCAAAGCTGGACAAGGTGTAGCTGTCTAAAACATCTAAAAACACCAGAAATACAGCCTCATTTTGTCCCACTGTATTTTTCAAAGCTCATTAGAAGAGATGCACAATAAATGTGAATTAAAAGTAATGTTACAAAGAACAAATCTATATCATGGACAGGCAATCAAACAAGATTTTTTTTTTTTTTTTAAAGCAGTAAAAACTAGGTCCTTGTTAAGGCTACAGTGAGGTTTTTATATGTTTAAATCCCTCTTTATGCAAGTGCACTTTGTCCAAGTTTAATGATTCCTGTTGGTAGAAGACCTCTAGAAAGGGATTGCTGGCACCATGAAGTCTGTTTACCACTACCTAGCATGCTTAATTTTATACATCTTTTTCACATTGTAGATAGATCTTCCTGATTATACTTATAAACTTAAATCATTTTTTATCTATTTAACCACACGAATAACACTACTGTCATCCCTTTAGCCTTGAATCAAACCAGTGTTCTAGCAAGTCTTCTCCTAACCCTAACACTACAGAGTAGGAATAGAGTTTTTTGGAAGAGGGAAGCACCTAAAAATCTGAAACAAGCGTCTCAAGGACCAGAGTTTAGAAACACTGCTTTAGCATTATTGCCCTAAGAGAAGTGGTCTAACTGCATATTGCTGCTCTGAGGCAACGAACCAAAATAATCCTATGTTAGTAAATAAATGAAGCAAAATCTGCCTTTAAAGAACCAAATATATTTCTTCACATATTCATGCAAATTTTTTAAATAGTTCTTTCAATTAAGCATATATAAAAATGACATTGTCTTAGTAGCTGACACTGCATCCCCAGGTCAAAAGTCAAATCCTCTGCTACTTCAGTGACATGTCATGTGTCATTAAATAAAAATATTAAAATACATTTTTTTAAAATGTTTCCTGAAGTGAAAACCATGCCGTAGAATGTTATCAAATTGTTTCCTCAACATAACTATAAGACAGAAACTACAAATAAACTTAGTATTAACATTTTTTGTATCTTGGCAAGTGATGGTCGTCACTGCAGCATACACCCGTGTGACTCAAAAGCAGCTCCACTCCCCACCACTAGGTGGCAGAAACAGTTTGGTGTGCGAAGCAACAATCAGACAAATTCAATGTTTTCCACAAAGGTGTCTGAATAAACTCGGAGAGGATTTCTTGACATGTCGGTCTAGATTGTACAGTTTAATATGGTTTCCATTAATAAATTAGAGACAGGAGAAACCAGGTTTTCACTCTAAATGTTTAATTGTTTTGACTCACGCCATGTATGCAAACATTTCCATATAAAAATGACCATTTCTTCATGAAATAACTGTATGTGCTCTCCCCTCAGTCCACAGCAGAGCAACAGTGTATTTAATCAAATTAGCTACCAGTGATTCACTGACCAACAGAAAGTAAGTAAAATTGCTAAAATTCAAAGCACAAAACATATTTTACTCCAAATGTAAATGACATATTTAATTTTACAAAACCTTCAGCAAAGTGTTGTTAGTTACCTGTTCCTTCCTTTCTTTCTTTCTGGTTAACTTGCGCATGAAACATGTAATTTCTCGTTTTAGCCACACTGGAGGCTCATCGACAGGCTTTATTTAGATGCTCATTTTTACTCAGCAGGACTGAGACGCAGGTTAATAAGAGCCAAGTGTGCATTTACATCTTCAAAATTCAGCGTTTTCCAATCAGTAAAGTGACCATGACTCAAAGCTTTCAGGCAAGAGTTTCAACACTCAGCTCGTCATCTGAGAGATTCTGCAGTAGTGTTTGGGTTGCACAAGTCATCTCCACACAGTTCATTATTTATGATTGCCCACCAGGTTTATATTGTGGCTTTGTGACAATCAGATAAATATTACATTCTTAAACAAAGAAGGAACATCTGTGAGATGGGCTATCATATTGTTACAGTTTGGTAAAAAAAAAAAAACCCTTTTCTCCAGCAGAAATGAAATTGAAGTTGTAGGATTTTTGCTTTAATATCTGACATGAACACTAAATGCTTTCCAGATCTTCCAGGAAGTCCATCTATTTTCTTCTGCTTACGCAATTCAGCGTTGGAGTTAGGCCGCAGCCCATCCTGGCTGTCGTGGGATGGGAGGTGGGATCCATCCCATACAGGCTACCAGTCTGTCGCAAGAGGTGGAAACCCCAAAATTCAGTCTATGGGTTACAAATCTCATCTCTAGCAGCTGGGGTAGCCATGGGCAAGCGTAAGGATTTGAGTATGTTTGACAAGGGCCAAATTGTGATCGCTAGACGACTGGGTGAGGGCATCTTCAAAGCTGCAGCTCTTGTGTTCCCGGTCTGCAGTGGTCAGTATCTATCAAAAGTGGTCCAAGGAAGGAACAGTGGTGAACCAGAGACAGGATCATGGGTGGCCAAGGCTCACTGATGCACGGGGGAGCGAAGGCTGGCCCATGTTGTCCGATCCACCAGACGAGCTACTGTAGCTCAAATTGCTGAAAAAGTTCATGCTGGTTCTGACAGAAACGTGTCAGAATACACAGTGCATCACAGTTTGTTGTGTATGGGGCTGCATAGTAGCAGACCAGTCAGGGTGCCCATGCTGACCCGTCCCCTGCCAAAAGCACCAACAATGGGCACGTGAACATCAGAACTGGAACACTGAGCGATGGAAGGTGGCCTGGCCTGATGAATCACATTTTCTTTTACATCACGTGGATGGCCGGGTGCATGTGTCGCTTACCTGGGGAACACCTGGCACCAGTATGCATTATGGGAAAAAGGCAAGCCAGCAGAGGCAGTGTGATGCTTTGGGCAATGTTCTGCTGGGAAACCTTGAGTCCTGCCATCCATGTGGATCCTACTTTGACATATACCACCTACCTAAGCATTGTTACAGACCATGTACACCCTGTCATGGAAACGGTATTCCCTGATGGCTGTTGCCTCTTTCAGCAGGATAATGCTCCCTGCCACACAGCAAAAATGGTTCAGGAATGGGTTTAAGGAGCACAACAAGTTGGAGGTGTTGACCTGGCCTCCAAATTCCCCAGATCTCAATCCAATCAAGCATCTGTGGCATGTGCTGGACAAGCAAGTCTGATCCATGGAGGGCCCACCTCGCAACTTCCAGGACTTAAAGGATCTGTTGCTAACATCGGATACAATAATCAGATACAACAGCACACCTTCAGAGGTCTAGTGGAGTCTCAAGGGGTCAGGGCTGGTTTGGCAGCAAAAGAGGGACCAACACATTAGGCAGGTGTTCATAATGTGTCTTGATTGGTTTATACATTAATCAGCACTTTTAGTAGAGATAGGAGATTTCCACCTGACCGCAACAATACTTGTGCACGGTTTCATTCCAAAACACCACACTGTATATCCATTATAGTAATAAAAATAAAAAACATCACTCAGAACTTTAATTCTACATTACGTTAGTATAAGGGTTTTGAAACAAATCCAGTATATACATTTTTTTTTGTGTAAGAAACTGTAGTGTTAAAATCAGGCTTAATATTTAAAAAAATCTTATTCTGGAACAAAACTCTTCACAACCCGTATGAGAACGTCAAGATGAAAGGAAATAAAAAATTTTAAAAAACTGCCAAGACTTTCAGAGTAAAACATGAATGAGGGGGTTGTGCTCATTCCAGCACAAACATCCCACTGATGAGATACTCCAGCTGTTATGGTGAGAATTTACATATCTCAAATAGGCTCAAACTCAGTAGTAGTTGTAAGCAGGTGGATGCAAAGCACGAGAAAGATCACTGCACCCGCTTGTTTCAAGACTGGTCCAGGATTACAAGCCCCAGTGAACCACTAAAACTCCTGTTTTTTTCAAACATCGCCACTCTGGATGCGCAAGTTAGGAGAGCGATAACTTTCCGACAAGGACATGAGGGTCGGACAATGACTCCATTGACTCGGCCCCGACCTCCCCCATCCCAACACCAGTTAACATGAAAGAGAAAAAAAAATTCTGCTGATTATTAACTGGGATGTCAGTGTGTTCTCAGTGAGTGGAATTCGAACCATGCATTGATTATACAAAAAGAGCACAGCAATCTGCCTCCTCAGATTCAGCTCCAGTGCCTAGTGGATTGCTCACTTGTACATGAATTTCCCAAATCTGGGATAAACATAGGCTATGGTATCGTATGTAGATTCTTCACTTCTTGTGGGATATATTTACTGATAGCTTGCTTGCACAGCGAAAAGCCACCAAAGGCTCTAAAGGCTTACTGTGCTTGGAGGGCACATACACACGCAAACATAGAGTTGCCTAACATGCATATAGTGTGTTTTTTATGACTTAAATGTCAGTAGTTTTCCATACTTCTTAGAAAAACCACAATGACTGAACAGTTAGTCACTGATTCTAATTTTTTTTTAGACAATTCTGCAGCTCAAAATGTCTCCTCATACCTCAATAACTGATGTCTCGTACCACAAAGTATCTACAGCCACGGTCACCAACAACCACATACATCAGTGCGGCACAATGCCTCTGTCTTCTCCATACAGGATGCCTTTCTTTCAGGGAGCATGTCTACTGGCCAGATGGGCTGCAGGGCCTTCTCTGTCAAAAACAAAATGGCTTTGAGAGTGCTGGAGACCCCCGTCAGGTCCGGGAGAAACTGACCAGAATACTAAGCATCATCTTCAATGCATATCGTGGTTCACTTGTCAAAGTGTTATACATCTTTTCTTCACTGTTCAGCTGCACTGAGTAGCATATCCAGAGGGAACTGAAGGAAATGCACAAAAAAAAAGCTTCACATGTAGTGGAAAAATCTACAGAAATTAAACAAATTAAAAGAAAATGACCATAAAAAAATGATAATCGGAACCTTCTTAAATTCCTTTGCTTATCATGTTATTTACAGAAGATGAGTAAACTTCTTTTTGGCACTCAACAGTCACAGATTGTTTAGAGGAAGACTTGAATACAAATGATGCCACAGGCACCACATGAATGCTACACTGTGTTGAGTCCATGTGTGTCACAACTGGGCAATAATAGGGTGAGATTTAAGGACAACCTTGATCAGTTTGGATGCCGCTGCTTCCCCAGACAAAAGGAGAAAAATTCAGTTCCACGTTCCCAGCTCCAAATCACACATCCAGCTCACTTCTACCACACAAATATTTATCTTCCCGTTCTCTCATTTCCCTCAGTGGGACACAATCTGCATCTCCTCTTCAGGTCCTTCTCCTCAAGTATGCCCACTCCAAGTGTCTGCTAATCCTAAATACTCTGGATTTTCTGCAGTCTGCGTCACAAAACCATTCACATGCCTGGTTGCTCCTCCGTCACTTTCCAGTGATGCGGGGCCGCACCCCACCGCAGCTCCGGGCATCGCTTTGGTCACAAGGTCCAGGTAGTATGGGTTGTCAAAGGCTGGAGAGGTGGAGCCCATGGAGTTCACGGGGATCAAATATCCTGGGTTTTCCACACTGTGACCCGAACTCAGGCCATTAGGGAGGCGCCGGTCTATTCTGGAGCATTTTCGAGGCAGTGTGCTAGGCCGCTCAGGAAAACCTGGCCTGAGATCCTGAATTTCCTGGTTGACATACTCTAAGAAGGTGGAGAGAGGAAGAAAAGTCAGAACAAACCATCCATCAAAGATTCAGTAACATTTTCTTTGTTATAAAAACCACTGACTCACCTGGCAAGGCATGGTTCTGAATGTAGCCATGACCCCGCCTGGGCAGTGAGTGATGAGGATGGTGAAAACCATTATGCCCATCAGTTTCTAAGTCGCCCTGGCTTCCATTGGGGTTGGTGGGATCTTTGCTGTAGCGTCCGGGGCTAGCTGGGACCAACGAATGGCCGTCTGGAGGTGAATCCAAGAAGACCGAGTCAGACTGATCTCCAGCTGAGGTGCTGCGAGCCAGCATCGGATACTGAGGCCACACGCCGTTAGAGGTGCTCGCACCCATTGGTAAGGTTGGGTACTGAATACGGCCGAGTCCGCTCAGGGAGTGCATGCTCCGAGACCCACCAATGTTGGAAGGCTCAACATCTAAGCCCTGTTCTCTGCTCTGCTGGATGGAGAAAAACAAATAAAAAAAGAAGACTTTTTAAACGCTAAGGATGAACACCATGAAATCATTCAGACATGACAGCAAATTAACAGAAAAGGTCGCCTTCTCACACATTATCAGGTACATGTTGATTGAACATTGCACCAGAACAGCAGGAAGTTAAATAATACTAACCCCACAGTGAATCCTCTAATATACGTTCACACACTCCCCTCCAAAAGTATTGGAACAGTGAACCCAATCGCTTGTAGTCTGAAAACATTTGGGTTTCACATTAAAAAAAAAAAAGTCAATCAATGAGACAAAAGATGAGCATCTCAGCTTTTATTTCCAGGTATTTACATCTGAATCTAATACACGATTCAGAAGATGGCACCTTTTCCGACAAGGAACCCACCCATTTTTTTTTTCTTGTGAGCAAAAGTATTGGAACAGCTAACTGAACTGTGCATCAGATCCAGATCCAGATCCAGATCCCAGGAAATAAAAGTAAGATGTTGAGCTTTTGTCTCATGTTCATCTTTTAATGTCAAACCCAAATGTTTTCAGTATACAGAAAAAATAAAGAGATAGGCCTCACTGTTCCAGTAGGGAAGTGTAACAGTTAATGCATTCTTTCAAATACACAGATAAAGAATTAATAAGTTAGTATTCTTAATTCTTAGTTTCCCACATGCTGAATACGGCACATTCTCATTGAAAAAGAAAAAAAAAAATTCTCACAAAAAAAAACTTCTGTCATGCTGGATAAAAGGGAAAATATATGGAAGAGGATAATACAAAATTAATCATATTATATCATATTAATCATAATATTAACTATTTATTTATTACAGTGATGATAATCAGTCCAATATGGTAAATTTAAGTTAGGGTGATGGTGTTACATGACATAATAATGGGGATAATAATGTATCATCCCCTCTGATTTTTCACTTTCAGCACTTGTGATCCTGTGACAGTAGAGATATGTGGGGGGTGGGGATGATCCGTTCCATTATGTTCAAACTGTTCAAAGTCAAAAACCATCGCCATTTCAGAGTGGAAACTACCCTTAATGAAATAAAAGAGAAATCAACCAGATTCAGAGTGTCAGATTTTTACGGAAGACTCTCAAAAAAAAAAAAAAAAAATCTTAGACATGCTCCTACTGTGTGCCTCATCCTTCACATCACAATTCCCAACAGAGGTGAGTTTCGCAGTTTTAGCAGCTAGAAACCCTTGCTATGAAGGGTGTCTTTCCAGAAATATTACAAGCAAGTGATGGGCCAATAAAGAGAAGCAGGCACACCTGCATGGCATAACAGAGCTGAGTCATTCTCACATGCTTATTAACTTTCAAATCCCAAAAGTCTGCTGTGGATCTCAGTAATTTGCAGATGTGGGTAAAACAGAGGCGAAGCACTGCAGACTGTTTTTTATAATTTGATATGTAGGAATCTACTGTAGCGGGATTTTTTTTATCATTATTTTTTTTACCATTATTTTTTTTACAGTCATGCCATTGCTGAAATTTGAGATTATTTCATAGAAATATTGAAGTTAAATGGGACAGCTGACCAAATGGCGCTAAGTGGAAGGGAGATTTATTCCCAGTATGTTAAAAGTTTGTATTGTTGCATTGTTTGTGTTGAATCACCTAAGTCTGAAACAGAAAATGCACCCTATCAAGTAAAACTGTCCTTGAGACTTTTATGTAAAACTGACATGCTTGAACTTATTCAGGTGTGGGACCATGTAAAATTGTTTTATTTACTTTAAAAATCAACTATAATCTATTGTTGCATCTAACATTGCTATAATTTGACTTTTAAAATGTCTGTGATTAAAGCCCAGCAAATGAAGCAATCATAGGATCATCAGTCAGAGTAAGTAACAGATGTATAACAAGGACAAAATCATTGTCCTTCCTCACTGACCCTATAGGACTGGTGTCTGGATGGCCCATTGGCCTGGGGCTCATCCCCTTTCGCCCTGGGGAAGAGGTTTGGCTGTGGCACCAGGTACTCCTCAGCATCCATCATTTCACCCAAATTTTCACCTTCCTCCAGAAGCATCCGGTAAAACTGGCTGTCAACTGGGCTGCACTTGCTCATCTCTTCATCGTTCTGCAAGACAGCAAAAGAACAACATGGGTTAAAAAAGGATTCTAAGAATGTATGTCTATCTTTATCTGGATGGCCTGAAAAGATGTCTCTTTTCTAAGGGTAATCATATCAAAAAAAAGTACAAGTTTTAGATGAACAGATAAATATGTTATATGTTATACTATGCACATGATAACGGTCTCACTCACTCACTCACACACACACACACACACACACACACACACACACACACACACACACAGAGCAAAACATTAGCGGCATGAATCACACATTTACATACCTGAATAACTACATAGCGAGGTGGATCCCTAGCCATGGCACTAAAGTCACTGACCAGGTCTTTGAATCTCGGCCTGCTCTCAGGATCAATCATCCAACCTGCCATCCAAACAATTTTTAACTGAACACGTCAGTAACATTAAATCCTTTGAAAGAAGAGAAAATAGACTACAACATAATAAAAATAATAAAAGTGAGATTCAGTCAGATTGTGCATTAACAGGGAGATACATGAAAACCTTGAGAAACAGCCAAAATGCAAAAGTCACTGGTGCAGTAAGCGCTACTAACATTTAACCATAATCATGTAGACGTCGATGGTGCAGATGAGGGGCTGGGGAAGCCGCTCTCCCCCCTCTAAAACCTCTGGGATATCTCTTGCTGGAATCGTGTCATAGGGCTTAGAGCCAAATGTCATCAGCTCCCAAACCGTCACCCCTGAGAGTTAGAAAAGCACAACATTTACTCTACAATACAACAAATAAAAAAATTAAAAATCATAAGAAAAATATTAAATTAGAATTCCTAGCACTGACTGATACCTACCGTAGCTCCATACATCACTCTGGTGAGTAAACTTCCTGTGCAGGATAGACTCCAGGGCCATCCATTTAATTGGCACCTGGAAACACAGATTTCCAGAGAATGTTTACATTAATAAATCATTAACACCCGCAGAGCAGATGCTCCTGCAGCCAAGGCTCCATCTCACCTTCCCTCCATCAGCATGATACTCTGTCTCGTCTATATCAAGCAGACGAGCCAGACCAAAGTCAGTGATCTTCACGTGGTTCGGGTTCTTCACCAGGACATTGCGGGCAGCCAAATCTCTGTGAACCAACCGGACATCCTCCAGATAACTCATGCCCTACACCAACACACACATACACACAGATCCATCACCCTACATGTGTCCACAAATAAACAAACTGGAACCACATCAAATATGAAAAGAAAAATAAGAGAGACATGAACACTGCTGTAAAGAAATACAAAATATTACCTCTGCTGATATCACTGCAAGCAGTCATACAAGTACAAGAAATATGACATCGTGCTTCCTGTTTTTTGTACCTTGGCAATCTGGACACACCAGTTGAGGAGGAACTGTGAACCAATGCGGTCCTTGTTCTCTCTGACGTAGTCGAGGAGGCAGCCGTACGGCATCAGCTGAGTGACCAGCTGCACCGTCGAGGTGAGACAAATCCCCAAGAGACGACACACATAGGGGCTGGCAACCCCCGCCATCACGTACGCCTCCTGGAAGCAGAGAAAGGGCAGATGGGAACTTCATTTCTGTGCACTATAACTCATGTTTTTTTAACCTGGCTTGTACTCACATCAAGAATTTCTTTATTGGCTTTTGGTGAGGTGTTTTCACGCAACACCTTAATGGCCACTGGGATTTTCACATTTTCCCCATCAGGAGCCCAAACTCCCTGAAACAGTGATCAAAATCATCTCAGACAAAACTCGCCACACTCTGAGCAAAAGCAAATAATGTGGTTAAGCATATGTGCAATGATCGTACCTTGTAAACAGTACCAAAGGCCCCCGCACCCAGCACCCTGAGCTTTTTCAGCTCAGTCTCTTTCAATATACGCATCTGAGCTTGATTGGGTGAAGCACCACTTGGTGTTAAAGGCTCCACCAGCTGCACATGGAGGATGAAGATTAGACTGCATGCTAGAGCAAAACTCAGCCAAATTAAAATGAAAACGTCCCGTTCCCATCATCTCTCACCTCGTGCTCCTGCAGGATCCTCCTCAGTGTCTCCTTCCTCTTTAGCTTTTTCTGTCTCCTCAGGTAGAACACCAGCAGAGCCAGCAGGATAAAGAAGAGCACCACTCCACCCACTGCAGCCGCGATGGTCGTGCCCGGTCTACACAGTCACACACAGTTTAGAATCCTAGCCGAATTTGTTCAGCTTTTAGAAAAGATGAAACAACTTGTTTTGTGTGCTCACCCTGTCCTGGTGTCAATGGGGCAGCCTCTCTCATCCTTCACAGTGCAGCTGAAACAGAAAAGCCCAGTCTGTGAAGTCATTCTTGCTGAGTGTGTGTGTGTGTGTGTGTGTGTGTGTGTGTTTGTGAGTTTGGTGTCGAGTGTGGCATCACTCACGGGGGCGTGCAGTTGGTGTTGCATGGCAGACAGTGTCCAGTAGCGTTGCTGTATTTCCACACGGTATGCTGATCCTCCTTCACGCCACTGGGACAGCGATCCACGCAAAACTCGCCATCCTGGAAGTTCCGACACTCCGTGCAATGTTCGGCACCCTGGAGACGCAAACGGAGCAACATTTAACAATGTTGTTGTTTTTTTCCCCTAGCTGCAACCAAGATTTTCATCACTGTGTTTTGAGGTTTATTTAACTTTTTAAAAATTGCAAATAATGAGTACCTATAGCCCAGTGTGACATCTAAACACTACTAGCAACACTACAACAACTAAAGCAATTTCATTTAATCTAAAAACAGACATTTTTAACAACTTTTTTGAGCAGTTAATGTCTAGAATTACAAATGTTCACAGATAAATAGCTTGAAGAGTAATATTCTTTTAAAAGAAGGTGTAAGCAACATTATCATATTACTGGTTTGTTTGGTATCCGTGTGTAAAAATGCTTTTATAATCTCAGCTCTATAATACACCATCAAGGACGGCATATGCCATCAGAATATGTGTGCTGGAATTTTCAGGAAAAGAGAAAAAGGGAAATGGAATTACATAAAACTGCATTCAAATCATACAATCACCACCTACACGGAAGAGTTTGGGATTGATTGAACTTTTTGAAAAGGGTTTAAACTAGGGGTGAGACTCGATTAAAAAAATTAATCTAATTAATTAGAAGCTTTGTAATTAATTAATCGAAATTAATCGCATTTTAATCGCATTTAAATATTTAACATGAGAAATATTAATTTAAGTTTGGTTGATGAATGAATCGATATACATGGGCTTACACCTCAAAATCCGGAAGTGAGCGTCTGTGAAATTAGTCTTTAATTCAAAATAAGCTGTTAAAATAAGCATAACACATTTCAACATCAAGGAATACAGCTGAGT
>JASGAU010385837.1:0-33829 GCA_030220045.1 Australoheros facetus | reverse complement strand
TGAGCTCCAGCTGTTTTGCAAGGAAGAATGGGCAAGAATTTCAGTCTCTCGATGTGCAGAACTGATAGAGACATACCCCAAGAGACTTGCAGCTGTAATTACAGCAAAAGGTGGCGCTATAAAGTATTAACGCAAGGGGGCCGAATAATATTGCACGCCACACTTTTCAGTTTTTTATTTGTTAAAAAAGTTTGAAACATCCAATAAATTTCATTCCACTTCACGATTGTGTCCCACTTGTTGATCTTCACAAAAAATTACAATTTTATATCTTTATGTTTGAAGCCTGAAATGTGGCAAAAGGTTGAAAAGTTCAAGGGGGCCGAATACTTTCGCAAGGCACTGTAAACTCCTTGGACACTCTACTATTTGTGCAAGTGGTCCGACCGGCACTAACACCACAATCATGGTCTAGAAGTCCTGTTCAGTGACTGGAAATAGTGAAGGTGGGGCCACCTGTGTCAGCACACCTGACCATCAAATTATCCCTGCCAAAAAATATAATTGTCATAGAGTGAATAAGCTAGAAAGGGCAAAACAGATTTTACACCATAACATAGATGACTGATTTGCTTTTCCAGACTCAAGTGGTCACTTGAGAAACTGCAGTTTTTTGGATTTCTGTGTTGGCGTAAATGTTCAGACCTGAAAGATGCTGCTTGATTGAAATTAGCTGATTGGACTTCAAAAACCTTTCAGTGTGTTTCATAGACAATGGGTAAATGATGACTGCAGGAAAGTGGGACAATAAGTCTCCTTTAAGGCAGACCGGGCCCCACAACAAGAGTTGAAACACTTTAGCTATCAGCTGGTCAGAAGTGAATCACCATCTTTAAATAGATTCCCAGATTTTACTTGGGCTAAACTGGGTTATCACATATACACACATCAGGCACGCACTCGAATGTTATGCATCAACAAACACCCCTCCGAAGGTTGGCTCCATGGTTACCAGCTCGATCCTATTAATGGAAGCAAACACACCCTCACACGCAGACACAACAAAGAAAGACAGCCTAATACTATATTTAGCTTTGGTTACTAGTTAGATGCAATAATGGGTAATTATTTACAGATATTTTATAGAAGCATTGAACAAAAATGACACATTTAGCTGGTTACTTCCCAGTAATTAAGGTGCACCCAGAACAGATCGCCAGTCCATCCAGAGGCTAACAGACAACTACTGACACTCACATTCACACCTACGACCAGCTTAGAATCACCAGTTAACCTAAAATGCAGGACCTGTGTGTGTGTGTGTGTGTGTGTGGGGGGGGGGTGGTCAACCACTCAACTAATGTGCACCATCATACCACTTTTATTGGTTTGATTTTTCAATATTTTGTAAGGTTTTTTGATAGTCTGTAGTTCCATCCATCTGTCCATCCATCCATCCGTCCATCCATCCATCCATCCGTCCATCCATCTGTCCATCCATCCGTCCGTCCGTCCATCCATCCATCCATCCGTCCGTCCATCCGTCCGTCCGTCCATCCATCCGTCCATCCATCCGTCCGTCCATCCATCCGTCCATCCGTCCATCCGTCCATCCATCCATCCATCCATCCATCCATCCATCCATCCATCCATCCATTTTCTTCCACTTGTCCAATCGGTAATTCTACCTTCACATTTGCAAATCTTATTTTTGGAGTGGACCAGAGAAGATTCATTTTTACAACAAAGATTTGAAAGGAAGCTATCATTAGGCTGAAAAAACAAATGAAACCCATGCCAGTAAGACAACTTTGGTGTTGAAGAAAGAAAGACCTTTACTTCACTGATATTTTATGCCAGAGATATAAAGACAAGAGAAGCAAGTGTGAGAGTCAGTCAAAATAAAAAACAGAGGTTTAGCTGGAAAAAAGAAAAAGAAAAAAGGAAATACGCTCAATGGTGACAATGATCACCTACAGCTCAACATACTGAGTTGGAGGTGGCATGTGTCAGTGTGAATGGCATTCACTGTGACTAGCAAATGAGTTCACAGATAGTGCAGAGTGTGTTCATTAAGAGTTACAGTCCTCTGGTGACAGACGCCAGACAAAGATAGCAGCACAGGCAAAGACTCACTAAGACAGTACCTGCCAGCAATACCAGGGACTCTCCAGTGCATATTAGACAAGCAGCAGATAAAGAGAATGAAGCAGGGGCAGATGGATCAACTGTACACGACTGTCAGTCATCAGAGAACTTTGTCTTTACTTTATCTCATGTCTTTCTTTTGTAGCTCTTTTGCTCTAGTCTCTTTTCCTGAGATGGACACCCTCACATTCACAGATGTATCCCCATGCATTCCTTTTCATATTATCTGCATGCTGTCCATGCAGCCTCTAGGGAGTTTCTTTCTTAAATCCATTCCACATTTCTCTTACAGAGCAAACACAGTGAAGACTCAACACCAGCAGACTGAAACAGTTTGAAATTACTTAAACCAGCAGTTCAGTTCTTTAGATTATATGTTTTACTAAACTTTTTCCAGTTATCAGTTATGTAATAATTTAAAAGCAATGAAAGCAAATTGCTTAAAGTTGCAGGGTATATTATATTACCAAACCCCAGAGCAAGTTAGTTTAAAATCTGGTAAGCCCAGTAAAATCCAATCGCCAGGTTGGATGTCACAGCAGTTGCAGCAACTTAGATTGTTACTGACAGCTTTGTGCAGGATCAGCCTGTTGTGGGTCCTAAAGGGCAGCCCAGGGAGGACAAGAAAGGGCGGAGATGGTTGTACTGACATCAGGAGAGAGAGGAGTGTAGAGAGGGTTCAGGTTTAAGTTCCTTTATTTGCCCCCTTAGGCAGATTTGGTTTTCAGTAGGCAAGTCATCTACCCTTTTAATATAGATTTCACAAATAAGACAGACAGTTAATCATGTCAGAATGTTGCAATAAAGAAAAAAAATTCTTTACTTTTATGTATTTATGAAACAGTAAAGTTAAACAGACAGTTTCTATATTATCTTGAAGCTATGTCTTGTTCATCTGAGGCAGATGGAAGAGAAAATGGTGTGGGTGAACTGTGGGGCTGTGCAGGCGGGGCAAACCCACACTTACTCCACATGGGCCGCAGGTGGGTGTGCCCACACAGGGCCAACAGCAGTTTTGCCCTTTGGGGTCCTTGCTGTTTTTTAATGTCACATGACAGGTGTTAATCCTAGACTGCTGCATTCAAAATCTATTATGTCTCCTTCCAGTAAGACCCTTACTCTCAAGATCCAATGTTGTTGTGCAGAAGTTAAAAATGGGTACATCTGTTGACACACTTAGACTGCCCCCTAGTGTTAAGTTTGATCAATGTTGGAATTAGACCATTTGAAGAGACACTCTCTCTGCATCTCTATATTATATTGTTATGAATGGGTGAGTGTGTCCAAACATCCGAGCCACTGACATCAAGACAAGAAAGCTCATTACCATGCATGGAGGGTTTCACCCCAAATCCAGCAGTGACAACCTCTGAGCACAAGACCCCAGGTGCACGCTGTGCAGAGATGCCCTCGAGACAATCCACACATAACAGCAAGCTGCAAGATGCTAGCAGGCAGGGCATACACGGAACACCATAACTAAGTGGCTGGCATAGTATACAGGAACATCTGTGCCGAGTATGACCTGGAAGTCCCGAGGTTAAAATGGGACACGCCCCCAAGGGTACTTGAGAATGACAGCGCTAAGATTCTGTGGGACTTCCAGAGACAGAAAAAAGAACTTGTGATAGTTAACCAACTGGACATAGTAGTGGTGGAAAAGCTTAGTAAGAAGGCCATGGTGATAGATGTAGCAATACCAAGTGATAGTAGCACCAGGAAGAAGGAACACGAGAAGCTCGAGGAATACCAAGGACTAAGAGAAGAGCTGGAGAGGATGTGGAAGGTGAAGGTAACAGTGGTCCCTGTGGTAACTGAAACAGTTTGACCCCCCCCCCAAACTGGGAGAGTGGCTCCAGCAGATTCTGAAAGCAGAGACCCACAAACAGTCAGCAACTGAAGGAAAAAACATCTCCAGGGAAATGTAGTGTTTGGTGAGGTCATTGGGTTCAAGACTTCAGGCACTCATTGACTTCAAGCTCAAAAAGTATTAACAAAAAAATCCTCATAAATGCTTTTATAATTCTGTTAGTTTGTGCAGTTCCTTATTAGTCTTGGAAGATTTTTTTCATCTTTAACATATTTTAAGTTACACCAAACTTAAAATTTGTAAAACATTTAATTTTTATTCCACCTTTGTTAAAAATATATTCAAATCTGATTTAGAGTGTTATTCTTTATTAAAAAATATATACAATATGTACATATGACACAATCATAATTATGAAAAACACATTTACATAGAAATATGGCAAATGTAATCATTTCCCAGGTGATATTACAGATACTGTTGGAGTGACACATACTTTTTTTGTCTTTCTCTTGAGTGACCGTTAAGTAGACCAGCTACTATAAATATCACTGACATGTTTTTTTTCCTGAGAACAATTTAAACAATTAATTTGTGAATGTTGTTCATTTAAATATTTCCTTTCAACTACGATCACTGTTTAATGAAGGTCTTAAAACAAGTTTCCAGAGATCTCTCAAAGACAGCCGTCACAGGTTAAGACAGGGGTGTCAAACTCCAGGCCTCGAGGGCCGGTGTCCTGCAGGTTTTAGATGTGTCCCTGATCCAACACACCTGATTCAAATGGCTGAATTACCTCCTCAGTATGCAGTCAAGTTCTCCAGAGTTCTGCTAATGACTTCTATATTTGACTCAGGTGTGTTGAAGACACATCTAAAACCTGCAGGACACCGGCCCTCGAGGCCTGGAGTTTGACACCCCTGGGTTAAGAGAAGGTTGTTGAAGCATTTGTTAAATCAGATGTTGATGCGACTGCACCATTTGAAACAGACTAGCTTCAGAGCATTCCTCTAACCTCCCCACCAGGAGTGGGTGAGTGCAAAAAAGAGACACTTAATTACCAGAATACGTCACTGTCTTTAACCATTAAGTCTATTTTAAATGTGTGCACCTATTTTTCAACACTAATGTGACGTGTCACAGCAGGAAAAGCATGTGTGTAATGAATAACCTTAATGATGGCTGAGTTACTGGAATGAATCACACCTGTGCGTTTCCTGCTATGATGAGTTCAAATGTCTACTGTAAAAAAAAAAGGTCTAATCCAGCTTAATTTGAATGCCACATTACTGCAGTCATTACATTCACATAAAACAAATGACATACATATATATGTGTATGTCAGTGTAGAACATAAGCTGTTGTTTTGATGAAAGAAAGGGTGGCAAATATCTAAATCCTTAGTTATATATTTAGTTTTGATGAAGCCATTTCAGTTTTTCATGCTGCTATGCTAAGTGCTGTTAGATTTACCTAGTGAAAGCGAAAGTGTCCGTAAAAGCGGTGAAAAAAAGGTATCTCTACCTCAAAAACACAAACAAAAAGTGCATTTTAGTTCACCTCTGCATCTAAATTAACTCTAAATTTAATAAATAACCAATAAGACGCTTCTTAGAGAGCCTACTAATAAACACACAGAGAAATATGCACCCAGAAAAATAACCTCTACCCTTGAAGATTGTGAAATGCTGGTCATATAACACATTTCAACAACCATCATCCATGGGAATAAAATCTTTTGTCTTCAAGGGTTTCGGTGGCGTGTGAGAATGAGCATGTGTATAAGGTTCATTTCAGCAGCTTGGACTCTCTTCATCTCATCACATGCCTTGAAACAATAAAAAATGAAGCTGACAATAAAATCAATCTGAAAACATTATAAACTCTAGTTACTTGTGTCCATGAGGCAGTCCGATAATTAAAAGTGTCCATAACACACACTGTGACGGTTTCGCCTTATGGTTGTGACTGAGGTTGAACCATGTCCGTGTGAGGTGTCGGGGGCTCTATGTTATACATAGCGGTGCTATGTTCATTGTAAGCAGGAGGGAGATCATCAGGTTTAAATTCTAGCTGAAATAGAGAAAAACACAGTTAAAAATTAAATAACAGGAAAAGCACACCGATGTACGTGTGGTGCATTATTTTGTCAGAAAGTGTTGCAGACAAAATCATAATCACCTCATTGTAGGAAGGTGGGGGTCCAGGGTAGACTGTTGTGCTGTACCGTGGTGGTCTGAGGTCATCACCATCATGCTGGTCTTCACTGTCCTGCTGTGACATACTCCTGGGGAAGGGAATGAAATATATAGACTGTAGGCGCCCATCCTGCTCGCTGCGTCTTATGGCCTCTCTTGTTATCTGCTCCTCCCTCAGGCGACTACATGCTCTGCAGAAAGTGGTGCAGAACATGATGGCGAGACCGAAGCCCAGAATGCCCAGGAAGACCCTTGGAGAAAGATCAAGTTGTGAAGAAAGCGGAGGATAGGTCATCTGAAAAGTCTGATCACACTTGTTTTTTTTTTACAGTTTTAAAACTGCTCGGTCCCAGACTTCTCTGGTGGTGCAGGGAAGATATTTATTACTTTGCTGCTTTAATAATGTCAGACAAAAAAAAATCAAAAGCATTTTTTTAACCAATAATGCATCGTACATACAACACAGAAATGTATCAATAGAAATTTATCAATGAAAAGAAATGTGTCTTACTCTAAAAAGGTACTGTACTGCATAAACATCCTTAGACCTGGTGAATGGACTCTTAATGGGCCAAAACAATGATGGAGTAACAACCACAGAATGAACCTGAAAGACAAACAGATAAAACACTGATTTTTGTCATCAAATATTCAAAAACAGCCTCTATGTAGATTAGATTCAACTCATTGTCATTGTGCGCACAAGGCACACAACGAAATGCTGGTTCCAGATCACTCATCCAGAGATGAGCATCTGCGGTCATGCAGCCAGAGACCGGCACTACCGTTAGGCAATGTGGTTTAAGTGTCTTGCCCAAGGACACAATGCAGCGCAGGGACAGGGGCTCGAACCTGCAACCTTCCAGCTGCAAGGCGAGCACCTACCAGGTTTAAGATGAATGACTTTTACATGCTTGTTTTATAGACTTACTTTAGATCAGGCCGTGCTAACACCCTTTCAATAAAAGAAATGAAATGTTCAGATCCTCTTCTTGTGTCACTTGGAAAGTATGTATAATTTGAACTTTAAACCCATCAGTGTTTTGTCATGGGCACTATGAAATCACCAAGAAACTTTTATTGCCTGTCCTGGTTGTAGAGATAGACGGTTGGCTAGATAAGAGTCTTCTAGATGCAGTTTTGTTGTACTTCGGTAACCTTTTATGGTTTGCAGTCATTTAGTTTAACTGTTCGTGTCAGGGACAGGATGTTTGCACTTGTTCCATAATACTTGTAAACTAATCATGAGCAGGAATATAATGTTATTAGATTATAAGGAGGTTAGAGATATCAGTATTAAAGCCTGATAGAAAATTAAATTCAGCACAATCAAGCTTATTTGAAGCGCTTCAGTGAAACTGTGGGCCAGAGAAGTGAGATGATAACTGATTCCACAAGCACAAGTGTTTGGTTTTATGTTAAATGATGTCAACAATAATGTACCTGGCTGTAAATGTATTGTACATCTCATCAGACTTGAAGTTCTCACACTATGTTTATTAAGCATGTATCAAACAAACCTTGCATTGTATTACATCTGCAAACAGTTCAGTTTTCATGAGTAAATCATAACGTGAGACCTATATATTAAATAATCATTTTTCCAATTTATTTTCTATATAAGGTGGCTTGAAAACTCAAAATATTAATACAGGTGCTGCATCAAGCCAAAAATTAAGGTATCCACAATATAAACAACATTGCCCCCCCCCCAAAACCAAAAAAAAAAGTGGCACAAAGGTGAAAAAAGAGCTGTTGGTCAACTGAATAACAACCTTGAATTAAGTAGGTCACTGTGTTAGACGGGGGCTTTAACGTGGGCTCAGTTACCAAAGTTAGGTTTTTGCCAGAGTTATATAAATATTAACATTTGCTAAAACTGTAATGCAGAGAGGGAGCTAAATTACAAGATAAGGCTCAGAGTTCTCAGACTCTTGGATCGGGAACTTGAAACAATGATCGCGAGGCAACAACAACTCTGTGTACAGTTTTGAGGTGATCTAGCATTACAAGTTTTAATAAATTATTAAACTAAAAGCAAAGAAAAGACCAGAAAACTATCACATTAGAAGTAAGTGAGGCGAGCACATGATCAGCAAGCACAATGGGAACAGAGCCCAGTCGGTAATTCTAAAACAAACAACTTCCAATTTATCTGAGATTTTTTGTTTTGAGATTCAATTTGATCAGTTTTCAGTAACTGAGCAGAAAATTCAAAACCAGGAATCAGAAGCAAAACGGTCAAGTCTGCGCTCTTACCTTCAGTCCAACCACGACTTCACTCAGGTATGACACTGGGAGGGGAAAGTCGCTGGAGCAGAGTGCAGTTTTTATTGTGAGTGTCCTGATAAGGGGCGGTGTGTACAGTGTGTCCAAGCATGGGGCGAGTGCAAAGAAAGGCACGTTCATCAGAAATACACAGAGAAAATGCAGTATTCTTAATTGTTAGCAGTGTTTGAGCCTTATCTGCATCCATGATTATATGCAGGCATATGAATTTCTGTGCGTTTTGTCAGTTGATCAGTGTCTTTTATTAGTATGTGCAAAAGGTGCATTATAACTTTTAAAGAAACAGCCACCTTTATTTACAAGAACTTACCATAGCTGAAAGTTATTACCTAAGAAACATGAGTGATGAGAGGAAAGCAGGAAAATAAATGTTTTTATAGAAGGGTCATGTTTCCTGTTAACTCAGGAAAAGTTAACACTCATCAGTGTTCACTTTTGAGGTATTACAAGATACTTTAGTAGGCACTTCAGTGTATACTGTAGGTAATATTGGTACCAAAGTGTAATTAATAATATGGGAATATGGGAATCATCCATGTGGTAAACATGACCTTGCCAATATAAGTGATGCATGTGCAGAATAGTGAACTTGGACATCTGGGTTCTTGTCTTGCCAGCTTTCTTTTGTAATCTTCCGTAGGTGAAATGTGTTGGGATGACTCTCTTGATTAATATAAGTTGGCCATGTTTCACTCCCACGTAACAAGATAGAGAGAACACATGCCTCAAATACACTGACCTTTGTACTTAATAAAGTTTTTTTGTTGTTCCATGCCTGGTCTTTCCAAAGGTAGATGCTGCCTTTCCAATGAGCTTTCCAATTTCAACAGTGAGATGCGGTACGTTGGCAACCGTAGATCCAAGATAGCAGAAATGATCCACTATCGCCAATAACTGATTGATTATGGTGATTACAGGAAGAGTTTGTAGTCAGTAATAGATCACTTTAGTTTTTGAGATGCTGATTGTTCTACCCAAATGAAGAGCAGGCTGAAGCAAACAAATCACACAGAGGCTCTAAATCATCCTGAGTGTGAGCTAGAAAGACTGCATCATCTTCAAACAGGAGAGGACGAGTCTTTGTTTTCACTCTTAGTCTAGCCAGGTTCAACAGAGAGCCATCTGATCTCGTACACAATGAGATCCCAGATGGATTTGGGAAGGCATGTCTCTGTAAATAGCGTCGGGGCCTGCACACAGCCCTGCTTTGTGCCATTCTGTATCTCAAAAGGGTCAAATACCATGTCTTCAAAAGTGACTGTGGCTTGCATACCATCACGAAATGAGGAAATAATAGATAACAGTACACATGGGCAGTCGACAATCTGAAGAATGGTAAAATGTGCTGTTCTATTCACCGTGTTGAATGCTTTGTTGAGGTTGATAAAGCCATCACCTGTTGATTCTGTTCTACTACTCAGAGAGCAAAAACCATATCTACTGCGGAACGTCATGCTCAAAACCCACCTCGGTTTTTTCCGGGACCAGTCGCTTCCTTTATGCCACTACACACACCATGTAGGTTGTCCAAGTTGGCACAGTCTTGAATCCATGATGACAAATCTAACCAGTATTGTTGCAGGCACTGATGAGATGGACTTTGGGCATGAGCCCTTACAAGCTTCAGATAATCACTGTTCGCCTGGGACAGATCTTTGGAGTATCCCAGGTGGGCTTTCCATTTTTTCTTTGATGGCAGGGTAGAGGATCTCTACAGACACTGCAAACCAATAGGTTGATTGTGATGAACAATACCAATAGAGTTTTAGCACTTCTTGTTGTTACGCTACTGAGGGCATTCCACTGAGAGGATGGAGACATTTCAGTAATATCTGCAGAGTAGATTCAAGACTTGACTGGAAGTTTTCAAGATTGCCAGGATGATTTAAGGCTGAGGTGTTTAGCCTTGTTTTTGGTGCTGGTCGTGATCAGTGAACCTTTTTAGGTCAAAAGGTGGTCTTGTAGCGGACAAGGGCATGGCCTGTGTCACATTCAGCACTGTGCATAGTGCAGACATGACTCAAACCTCCTCTTTTGGAGCAAGAATGTTGCCAGGTAACCTTATTGCGTACATTATTTTACCAATGGCATGTGGGCCTAGGACTTGTTCCCAAGCTCAATTATCTGTGCCCCCGTGAGCCCCCAAATTCACCCAAGATGAGCAGACTGTCGGAGTGTGAAACTGTAGATATAATGGATGCAGATGTTCGTAAAAAGCATCCTTCACTAGATGACATCAGTGTTGTGGCATAAGCTGCTGTAAGGTGTATTGTGTGGCCTTTGCAAACAATGTATAGGTGCATGAGTCTCAGAATGACCAACAGGGGATGTAATGCAAGAGTTCAGGATATTGCTCCTAACAGCAAAACCTACATTGTGTATCTTTGCTCACCAAAAGAGTTTTCCAGTCCAGAAGAAAGTGTATTCTTTTTCACAGACTGAGCGTTGATCTGCAAGCCGCATCTCAATGAAAGCTACAATATCAGTATTCAATTTGTCCAGTTGTCTGGAAATTCAAACTGTTTTTCTGTAGGTCTGATTCTAAAGAATTAGAATTCAGAACTGCTGTCATAGTCCTAATGTTCCAGGTGACAAGGGTTAATCAGGTGTTATGTGTATGGGAATATTCAGGAGTAAATGGACTGGCGTTGGCTTTTTAGCACACCTTTTCTAGCACTTCTCCTGGATTGGGGCATGCAGCCCATCCCTGAACTGGACTGCGTGGTCGTATGGTTAGCTGCCGGAGCAATCCTAGACGCCAGATTTGAGATTTGACAAAGACCATCTTAACCATACCACTGGCTCGTAAATCTTCTGTTGGACTTTACTCCCTCACCCTAACTCCTCCCAGAGTTACGCACAAGGTGGTGTGGCGACATGATGGCCATTGGCTCAGATAAGCTCGTCTACCCTTTGTCAGATTTTTGGTTTTATTCCTGCTGGGTAATAAGCACCCTCCTCACTGGCAAATAAATAAATAAAGCTGGTGGGAGGAGCCGGTGAGCATTTTTTCCCCTTCAGGTGCTGTGTCATTATGATTTGGGCTAAAAGCTTTATTCCAACTATTTAATGGAAGATGGAAGAGCTGCAAAAGACTTTCAGAACAGTTACATTAGCTGCTATTACTGACAGAGCAGTACACTGTGCCAAATGAGTTTGTGTGTGTGCGCATGACTGAGAAGAAAGCCCAAAAACAAACAGGAAACAAACAGGGAATTCTCTCATACTGGAATAATAACTGCTGATCAGTGGGATGAGAAAAATACAATGGTTACATCTATGTAAGGGACTGAACACACTGAACTCACTTTACTATTATAAATTAGGAAATGGATGCATGTGATAATGTAGGCCAGTATTCAAGATGTACATCACAGTGTATTATTACTTTCAGGTCAAATGGCAAGGAACTATAAATGCAAAACTGACCAGGCACCATATGATGGTGCTTTGGTAACGCAGGCACTGGAAGAACTTCACAAAGGAAAGTCTCTGAGACCTGAAGATACCAAACCATATAGTAGTCCAACGTTCCCGCACCTTTGGGCTAACAGAAACCAAGATGCTACACAGTCACCATGTTAATGAATTTTGCCCTCAAATGGCTTTTTAAGGGTAAAAATATTCAAAACGTGGATCACCCTGCTCCACTCTCTCACTACTAGTACTAATGCTGAGAAAACCAAAAAGCACATATTAGTTCAAACAAACTTTATTTGCCCAACATTTAATTCAACCAACACATATCTTTATCTTTCCAAACCAACAGTTTTAGCAACAGCAGCATAAAAATGAAATATCTGCTGCTGTGTTGAATAAAAGAAAAATCATAACAAAATGTTTCTTACAGTGCGTTTTTGTTTTGCCAGGATTATAAATAAAAAAATTAAAAAATATAGAGACACAGATGAGTGGTGTTGGAATGAGTGATGTTTATCTTTTCAATATTAGAAATTTATGCAAACTGTGGAAAAATACTATCTGATATAAATATACACCGCTGTGATCTTGAGTTTTAATGACATTTAATTTATCTGCACTGCATCTGAAAAAATAAAAAGACTTCATACAGTAAAAACTGACTTTAAACTTCACAGTTAAAACACACAAACTTGCACAAATACACAGCACACACAAACATCACTAGCAGAAATATTCAGCCACTGTATCTACTCCTCTGCTCAGATTTTTTTTTACTTTTTTTTGGAAACAAACCCCAAGATCTTTTCTTGGGACAAAGAAGAACTTTACAAAGAACAATAGAATCCGAAGGGTCATTTAAATTTATGTTATATCCTAAATCTTAAAAGAACTGTGTACTCACTGAGTAGTGTGTACTGACATGGTGCCTCATACCACGCCTGTGCACGTTTAACCCACAAAGTCCAGCTGGTCTGACCGCTGTGATCACTCAGTAACATCCCCTGGCACAGATAAACTGTTAAATGGTTAAACATACTGTGCCTGCTTTAAGAGTGAGGGCCTCAGACGTTGGTCAGTTTGACTCTAATGTGACCGGTGACCGTGCATGCATGGAAATCAAATCTTTCTTTAACATAAGCAGCCTCCATGAAAATCACTGTATTAAGTAAGAGATGCAGACGTGTGCGGACAGTGCGTCAATGCTTCTGAGAAAAAGTCCCCTAATTAGCCACATGATCTATAAAATCATGAACCTCATTGTGAGACACATTTTTATAAAGCAGATGTGCTTGACAGTAAGAGAGCGCGAGCAAGTGCAAGAGAGAGGAGGCAAACTGAAGCGTACCTGGGGATGGTTGGTTAAATGCAGTGGTAGGGCAGATGAGCAAGGGACTGGATAGGGGGTACAACTGTGCTCAGACACGGAGCAAGACAACTGTGCCTACTTTGAGTACATCCTTAGAATACTTAATCAGTTATGTCTGGCTCTGGAATGCATCTGTTTGCCACTTTTTTTCGGCTGTCGTTTAAACAGGTGTTAATAAAAAACTTACTTGTAAGGCCAGTCAGTTTTGGAGTCCTAAATAATGGTTAGAATGACCCACAAGCTTTCCCAAAGCAAAATGATGTTTTGTAACTTCTGGGACTAAAATGAACCATCCAAGTTAGGTAAAGAGTTTTTTTTCTATTCAAGCATAATCTATTTTGTGTTTGGAATCCACACCTCTGTTTCTGTTTGTAATTATTCACAACGGACATTTTTTTTCTTTCCCCCTGAAGCTACAAATCCTCATGAACCACTCGGCGGCTGTGTTTGTCTAGCCAAGCCTGCAGAAGAGGAAGATTTTTGTCCATCCAGCGGATGTTATCCTCAATGGTCTCATAGGTCTGCTGGATGCACCTCATCTCCGAGCCCGTCTCCTCGGTCAGGGAGCCAAAGAAGCTTCGTACCTGAGTCAGCGCAACAGAGGGAAACTTAAATCCACATACTGGCTTTAAATGAGATCCACAAAGTGGTTGAAAATAGAAAAACAAGCTATAACCACAACATATAAGGTGAAAGCTATTAAAAATAATCTCCCTTTAATCACGAGGATGAAAAAATATAACCCTTTTTATAGCAATCAGATCTATACTTATCTATACTATACACATCACGCGAATCAGACAATAACGAAAGGACAAAAGCCATACGTACCTCATCTAGCATCTCCCTGGTAGAGTACTGGTTAGTTACCCCAGTCACCATGTATGATATAGTGCTGGAGCCGAGGTCAAACCTGGGGCATCAAAGCAAACAAATACTACAGTTCAGATTATTTAAACCACTTAGAGAATTTCCTATTTTGTTAGGGAATTACTTCATATCAGCCTTTTTATTTAATTAATTATTTTGTAAAAAAACAAACTAAAGTTTTTGTATACAAACAAAGCATGTGTGTGTGTGTGTGATGGGCTGACTGACTTCTTGATGAGAGTGTGCCAGTTGGCTCTGAGGAAGTCCCAGCCCAGCTTGTAGCCGTGGAGGTTCTTGCTGACGGAGACGACCACATCTGGGAGGTCCTGAGTCTTCATTATCTCACCGCTGAGGCTCTGCTCCATCATCCTGCAGACGGAAAGAGAACGGCAAAGGGAGAGCAGGGGTAACTACGTCCCCTTAGCTTTAGCTAATAATGGCTGATGTGTCCTACTTTCCATAATCTACACACCACTTGAGCTTGTTCTGCAGCGGACTAACAGCCATGGCAATCTTCATGCGGCTCTTGACAGACATTTGCAGCGAATGGCGGTACTTCTCAAACAGGAAATCCCATCCCTCTGGCGTGCGGGCTCCAATCACAAACACAGCCATTGTGATATCAACAGGAAGGCTAAAAAACAAGAAGGTTTTCAGTTCAGATCTTTATACATACTAAAATAAGATTTCTGTTGTGTGATTTTTGACTATGACCCCCAACCTCATGGTGCCATCAGAGTCCTTCCACTGGTTAAAGATCTCTGTGGCTTTGGTCACACACGGAGCATGGTCCCTGACACAGGCGAACAGCAGCAGGTAACTCCTCAACACTCGCTGAGACACGGAACCAGAGTCGCTCCACTCCTGCTGATCAATCAGCCCCCGGAACAAATCTACAATGTAGCTCTGAGAAACAGAAAGAACCATTAAATCTGACTAAAAACAGTTCACAATTACACCCACTGAGCCTCCTGTATATTCAGGGTTTTCCTGCAAAGAGGAATTTCTGACCCCTCTCCAAAGAGGTTTGGACTAAAACGTTTTCTAGAACACCAGTGATATCTTTAAACAATAAATTGTACAAGCACAATGGACATGGATGGAAATAACAGCCACGTAAGAGATGTGAAGACAAGCCGCAATGTGCCAGCAAACTAACCTTCATCTGATTCTCCAGCACCTTCATGTCTCTCTTTTCCATTAGTTTGTAAAGAGGTACAAGTTCTCCAAAGCCCTGAGTCACAGCCATGATCTCAGTCTCTCTGGACAGGTAAAGAGACAGCTCCAAGGCCGTGTCCAACCTCACCTTCCCTATACTGCAAGACACAAGACAAACTTCAAGTCAACATCATGCCGCACTTTTCCCCTTTCTAGGAAATGCTTGTGTCATAAGATAAATTTAGACCTGACAAGCTGGAAGACATTGTGGATGAGGCTGGCACGGTCGTTGCCGCTCAGGGCTGTGTGATTGTGGTGCAACAGCTTGATAATAGAGTTCCACCCCTCGCCTGCATAATGAACCATGTAGTAGCCACTCATGTCCACATTGAACTTCACCCAGTCGACGTCCTCTGGCAGGTACAGGACATCTGAACAAGAAAGAAGAGTAAAGAGAAGCTTGTGGAATTAAAATTAAATATTACAGTTGTTTTACTCACCAGTCTTTGTCTTAAGCAGAAAGCGATGGATGGTGTTGGAGGCGCTGGTCTTGTACGTCAGTGGAATCTGCCACAGGAATCTAACCATATAAAATGATAATTAAAAAATAAAAGATAAGCAGCTGTCAAACTGACACAATGATACAAATTTCCTGCCGTGTGCTACATGTGAGAAAGGGAATCTGATTCTCTCAAAACTGTCCAGATTTCATGGCTTACTGCTGTAAACGAGGAAATACTCTTGACAGTTTACCCTTCAGTGAGGGAGGGGCTGTCTGTCTTCAAGTACCGCTCCTGACTGAGCCTGACCTCCCGACCTCTGACCTCCACCGTGACCAGTGGGAAGCCCTCCTGCAGTGTCCAGGTGTCCATGATGGCCCTGACGTCCAGCTCATCACCACTGTACCACTTCTGTGTATACACACACACATCACACTATAAAAACTGATTTGCTGCACTGTGTCAGAAACAGGAGCGTTGTAGAAAAATGCGGGAAATTCACAAACATCATAAAGAAAAAACTGTGAAAAAAAAAAAATCACATACCAGCATCAAAAGAGTTTATCGTAAATACTAAAACATGTGCACAGCCAGAACGCTTTGTTGAACTTGGCTGATACCGAGCAAAAAAAAACAACTTACAGAGGCTCCAGGCTGAGTTTTGCGTTTGGAGCAGAATTGTGTGTGTTTCAGTCGGCCTTCGTCCAGATTATCTGAGCTGCAGATCTGATGGTGAGAAGAACGACATTTAGCAGATAAATATATCATCAAGATGAAAAAGACACATCCATCCATCCATCGTCTTCCACTTATCCAATTCAGGGTCGTGGGGGATGGCTGGAGCCTATCCCAGCTGCCAAAGGCTGGGAGGCAGAGTACATACTGAACAGGTCGCCAGTCTGTTGCAGTGCTGGTGAAAAAAAAACTGTTTTTAGAGGACTGATGAAAAATCAGTCCTCTAATAACAGACCACAGTCGCACACACCACTCACATCAGTCAGGCTCTCCCACAGGTGGCTGTTCACAGTGTTTTGGTAGCTGTAGCGCTTCAGGTATCGGACGATGCCAATCTCAAAAGCCTCAGGAGTGAGGAAGTCCCGCAGCATATTCAGAATACATGCACCCTGAAAAAAAAAACCCAAACATATATGCTCAAAAAGTAACTATACAAAACTTGGATAAGTCCTTGAATAAGTCCACCTGTATTTAAGCATTTTGTTCCAACTGCACAGTTTGGATTCAGCTTTGGGAACAACAAATCTTACTGAATTTACCTCATGATGAAATGCTAAGATGATTGTTAGTTTCAATATTGTATTCAAGTACATTAACATGAAAGAGAATGAAACAGGTGATCCTCTGACAGAATAAGCCTAACCTTGTCATATGACACGTCGTCGAACATCTCCTGGATCTGCGTGGGGTTTTCCACAGGGGTGGAGACTGGGTGGGAGGAGCTAAGGGAGTCTACTTCCATAGCCTCAAAACATTTTGCCAAGAAGAAGTCATCCTGGAAGAATGAGAGGATGGAGTCATCTTTATGTACATCTCTGCAGTTTAATCCAGTGTCTTTTTGGTCATGTTAGTAAATAATTTCTAACTTTAACACGAGAGTCAAAAACGGAGAGCTAGCCAAAATCAGCACAAATGGAGACTGATCTGTATGCTCCAGCAGGTCCTGGGATCACTCAGTTCTAAATACGTTTTTAAGTCTCACCACGTGCAGTTCTGGGTAAGTGATGTCGAGGGAAATAAACTCCATGAACTTGGCGAAACCCTCATTGAGCCACAAGTCATTCCACCACTCCATCGTCACCAGGTTTCCAAACCACTGGACAAGGAGGAAAACATTTGAGAACAGCATCAAACATTCAAGTTCACCTTTAACTTTAGTACTGTTACACTTCACTAAAGACCGAAAGGTCGAACAGACCTGTATCTACTGCACATGTTACACTCAAAACCAAAACTCTGCATTAGCTTTATGGCATGTGGACTGCCTGCTCAACTTAGTGCGCTAAATCAGCTTCCCCTAATGCATTACTTTCATTAAAAAAAAAAGAAAAGAAAAAAGTACTGCAGCTACCTGATGTGCAAGTTCATGGGCGATGACCTTGGTGATGCCCAGTTTGTCAGAAGCCGATGACTTTTCAGGGTCAAAGAGGAGGCCGGTCTCTCTGTATGTGGTCAGTCCCCAGTTCTCCATCGCACCTGACTGGAAGTCAGGGATCGCAGCCAGGTCTGCAAGGGGAAAAAATTAAGCACTCAGTTGCACCTCACAGTCCAACTAGGTATAGCTTAAGCTCTCCTCTGAAACATGTACTAACTCATATTGCAGTTTAAATGTCCCTCTAAACACGCCTCCATTTGTTATGCTCCAATTTTAGCACAGATGCATTTAAGAAGAGTTAAATGTTCTATTTTGTTTGAACAGAACACTTGCAATGTGAGACGCCTGCGTTTAAATTTGATTTCCAGTGATTTCCACTGACCCTGTTTGGGAAGCGGGTAAGGAATGTCAAAATAGTCATCGTAGAAGTCCAACAGCTTGACAGCAGCATCCAGCGCAAAGGCTGTCTGGTCAATCTTCTCAGGAACAGCATAGACTGAAATCTGATGGGAATCACAGTAAAGAACAAGCATGCTGAGATTTCTCAGTTAAATACACAGTTTTTTATGCTGTATAGAGTATAGAGGTATACAGTACCTGTACACAGTATTTTAGTCACTACTAACTACTTTCTAAAAAAGTATCTATAGTTTCAATAAGAAGATAAAAAGCATCTGTTGTGCCTCTCACCTTCACACCGTGCTGGGTCATCTTGCTCACAGATGCAAAGTCCGACACAATGTAGGCAACCAGGTAGGTGCTCATTTTTACAGTGGTGTCGAAGTGATCCTCAAGCAACCCGCCTGGCAACTCCACTGTTTTGACCTGAGAAACGAAGAAAAGAAAGTAGAGGTCAACTGTCACAAACCGGCTCAGTAGATGACAAGGAGGGAGTTCGTGACAAATGGGGGTTCATCCGGGATTTTTAGACCCGTTGATAAGATTAAAGTTGAGTCAGTGTCTATAGCTAACTTAGCTTGTGGTTTGCTAAATGCTTAGCTGGGCTGAACTGCTTTGTGAGTAAATTCTAAAGTAGTTATGATATTTAGCATTGTGACCAATATCTCAGGGAGTTAATCTCTTGTCTCTGGTGCATTGGTAAGAACCCACCACAAGTATCTGTCTGAAGACTAGGGTCGAGATTAATCTACAGTGAATAACTAGGACTGGGGAGCATGTGGCTGGTTCTTCACCAGTGTATTTGTCTCATCAATTTCCAGCCTTTTAAGAAGTCATGGTTTAACTATGTGGTGAGGCATAACTGGTATGGGTGTTAGCTTGTTTGATGTGCCAGGTTGTGTGGTAGCCATTTTACTAAATGGGGATGTTTTAATGTTGCCTTTTTGATTTGATTTTTCAGGTTAACTTCCAATGTGAAGCTGGAACCTTGATTTTTAAGAGGGCCGGCAGGGCACTGATGCCCCTCCCACTGTCAAGAAAGTCCTGGCTGTTCTGATAATTGGCTGGTATGGAAGGATTGTCGGCTAAGGCAGCTCACCCGTGTCTTCCAGGCTATAGAAGATAGCCCAGAAGAAGTGCTCAGTCTCTCTCTTCCACTCCACCTTGCATCAACCCATCGCTGATGTTTGTCTCTTGGTAAGGTTATGTTTAATAAATAACCTTTCATTTAAGTAAAACTCCTTGTCACCTACTCTGAGCCAGTTTATGACATCATCAATGTTGCAGATAGTGTGCATATATAGCTGTATATGCAGTTCTCTATGTAGTTCTTTTAAATAAATTTGTAATACTCATAATGACTTATTTGTGCTTAAAATAAACTGCCATTAGTAAATCTACATTTACCTTTGGCATGTTGGATATGGCTATGTGGCGTGGCTCTCGGATAATCCGTATGGTGAACTTGGCTTTGAAGGCGGGTTCATCAAAGCAGGGGAAGGCTCCACGAGCAAAAGTTGCTTCAAACTGTGTGGATGCCAGGACTCTGAAAATGTAATTGGGCACAAATGAATGTGGATTATTACGGATTTTTAAGCAACAAATAATTTTTTTCTTTTTTCTTTGTGAAATTTCAACTCTTACTGGCAATGATGATATTGCTAATTCTAAATTTGGACTAAATTTTTACCATAAACTCTTTGTTTTCTGTTGCAAAAAGGAAGAATTTAGTTTAGTATCCTAGAATAACCACTGAAATCATTTGATCTTCTTCATTTGTTTCATTAATTTAATTGTCACAAGTGTAGTTTAGCAATGGTAAAAAAAAAAAAAGCTTCATGGTCTTACCTGACCTCCCCGCTGCTTGTGCGGTAGCTGCTCTTGTAGAAACCGTGGAAACTGTCGGACAGGTTGGCGGCAAACGCCAGCTGAACCTCATACTTCCTCCCTTTGGTCAGCACTGAATCTGACAGCAAGGCGAGCTGATGGAAGCGAGGATACTCCAACACCTGAAGGGGCTTAATACCTTCAGGTGCCAGGAGGTGCACACTGGATATCTGCATTTGCTTAGCATGGAGAATCACAGTGTTGGTGTCTTCATGGACATCCAGCTCAATACGAACAACACCAGTGAAGTCGAGAGTGGTCAGGTTGGGGTGTAGACTTAGGTCATAGTGGACTGGAGTGACGGTTTGGGGGAGTCTCATTCGGTCCCAGGGGAAGGGCTGACCATTGGTGGCTATAGGGAGGTCTTTGGCCTTACCCTGGTTTGGTAACTGTGCTCCAGATGAGGGAGAAAAGGGAATGAAAAGCACCAGCAGGAAAGGAGCCACTAACATGGTGACAATAGAAGCAGGACCTGAAATAGAGGTAACATAAAAACAATTTCAGCATTTCTCTGTTTACTTGTAGTGTTACACGGTAAATATTAAATACCTCGGTGATAGCTGCGTTGTTTATTTTTTATTTTTTTTAAGTATTGCAGGCACTTTATAAATCTGCACGAACATGATAAAGGACAGGGAAAAGCATGACTTTCGATTTCGCACACACTGATTCATTTATAATCAAGAATCACAATAAAAACGACTCATATTTTCAGAAGCCATAAAACATATTAGCTTATATTCTTACTATTTAAAAAAAAAAAATTATGTGCGCTATATGTCAAAAATTGCTATCTTACCGCGTCGTCTCCTGCGCGCAGTATCAGCAGAAATCATTCAAAAATGAAAGTGAAACACAAAAAAGGGGGAATTGCATGCTGGGAGAAGCCGGAGGAAATGTGTCAGTGAAGCTACTTTAAACTACACCTCTGTAACTGTGCCTGGAAGATTCTTCATGGTCTCATGTCATGTCTGCATCTTATACGCATATTCCAGGAACTATGAGTTATATAAACACACTGCCCATCTTTTTTTCTTATCAAACAGTTCGGGTGCAATTGCTTTTTAAGTTATTGATTATATTACTCCACCATGATAATAAAACAGGACAAATGCAAGAGCAACAATGACTCTTTGAGTAGGAAATGGAAGGAATCAGGAACTTCCGTGTTTACAAAGCCCGCCGTAGATTTATTTAACCACTAGAGGGCGACATTGCTTTGATTAAAGGCGATTTCTGTTCCTCTGTGGTTCTGGTTTTTCAGTTCATCGTTGTTATTATAGCTTTTACTATTGAGCAGACATTAAATAAAGTGTCGATTATTTCTTTCAGCAAAAAAACAAAACAAAACAAACATAAAAAAAAAATCGATATTTAGTGAGCATCAGTTCCAGGTAGCAAATAGTGCATGTTTGACTCAAATGTGACCTTGATCTGCAGTTCTGCAGTTACAGCCACATTACACAGGCTAAATCTGGCTGCTTAACTTAGCCACAGAACCACTTCATATAAGGCAGATGCCAGATGTATTGTGGGATTTGCGCCACATCTGGCAAACACAAAACTTGCTGTAACATATTTCAAGCCCTTTGTGACTTTTAGGATTTGTCTGGTTCAACTTAACATTTACCAGTAAAGTATTGAGTCATGAATATCAAAATTAGCTCAGATCAGACCCCTATGCAGGCTATTCGCTATCTGAGATAAATGTTTAGAAGTTATACAGTATTGTCTTGAGTCAGAGATAGCATGTGGAAAGTTGTGCGTCCCTATGTGTATACTTGTGTTTATATTTCCTCAGTCTTCCTGTGTCCTTTATTGTTGTTCCCTCATGGGTGTGTGTGTTCCTTTGTTCCCTGTTTTTCTGGTGCTTCTCAGTTTTTGGATATTTTGCTCCCTAAGTATTTTGTGGAAGAACTCAGCATTAAAGTGACTTTAAGTTCACGTCTGCCTCCAAAGTCTTGCATTTGGGTGCACCCTCATGTTTAGTGCATGTGTTGCATGAAAATGTTTATAATTAAAGAATGTCTACTTCTATTTGGCCCACATTTATTTATTTAAAAGCAGTTCAGACTTACACAGATTTAAAAGATATATTTTTATTGGACTTGAAGCAAAGTGAATATCAATCAGATTAAAAGTACATCAAAGGAGAATTTTGTCTTTGTTGCTCAAACATTTGAAAGCTCTATAAAATGTAACTATTTTCAAATTTGATAGTTTGGCTTCATGAATATGATATTGTTCTTGTAAAATCAGCTGGAAAAAAAGCAAGCAATTTCATGAATCACATTCTTCTACAATAAAACAAAAATAGGCCAAAGGCTCAAGTTTAAAATAGTCCCAAGCAACAAAGTCCAAGCTATCCAAGTACATCAGTGGTAGATTTTTTTTCTTTTTTTGTCACATTTGTTCTCCGTATCAAATTGATTCTTTCAGGTTCCTTTTTTTTGGAGTGCTCTCATCATGCACAGAAACTAAGAGGAAGTCATGCATGGAGGCCTTTAGCCCTGCAAAGACCGTGTTCATTTAGTGCTCGTACAAAATGACTCAACTTTGCCTCACAAGATCTATGAGCATACTTCATTATTTATAGGCACAGGCAAAAAGTCTCTGATATCCTGCATACTAAGAATATTAGAGCATACTATACTAAAATACTTTGCACACTGAATGCTGTTTTTTAAATAATGTTTTTAGTCGTTTCTCATTTAGCAGTGATATTTTTTGTTTGTTTGTCTTGTTATTCTTTATGTTATTAGAACTATTTTTTTTCATAAACCACTGCCTGTATCAAAAACTCACGTGAAATTAAGAAATTATTCAGAATTAAAGAAAAGAAAAAGAAAGCGAGAGAAAAGCAAAAAGTGTGTAAACAACGGAGAAAAAAAAAGGATTTTCTGCCCCTCACACACTTACACATGAAGGGATAAAGTCCATCACATCTGCAAACATTAATGAGTAAACTTTACAATGGCTATGTCTTATGGGAGGTGACCCCTGTGGCTCCACTGTCATTACATTCAGGAATCAGATGCAACAATACTCTCTTACATAAGCCTGGATTCATAAACAGCTCACAGGCCCAAAAGAAATTCTTTGGGGAAGGCTCACTGTCAGGATTCAGGTCCAGAGAGAAGGTTGAACTACTTGAGGGTCTCATCTCAGGGAGGAGAATGATAAAACAGGTGGTGATTGGGATTGTGTGCGGTGCTGTCATGCTCGCAGTAGGCATCCTAATTGGCCACTTTGGTACTGGCAAGCGTGGCACCGCTGCGCCATCGTGGGTGAAAGATGTGGCGCGGGATGTGGATGAGAGCCACGTTGAGAAGTTCTTGTCTGAGGTGGACAACACCCAGATTGAGAACAACCTCAGGTCAGTTGATGAGACTCTGTTAGTCACACCGTTGTGCTTTTTATTTATTTAGTGCTAAAATCTCAGCAGCACCTCTTTTGAGGCACAAAGAGCATCATTTAACACCATTACATTTATATTTGTGAGGTTTCTCAAAAGCTAAATTGCCATGGAAGTTTTAAAATGTCTCTTTTTAAACCGTGTAATAGATGACACATGACTGAATCAAGCTTTTCTTTATCCTCATCTTCCCCCACAGGGAGCTGACAAAAGTGCCCCATATGGCCACCACGTCTGGAGATGAGGAGACAGTGAAGTTCATGCTTAGGAGATGGCAGGACCCTGAAAGTGGTCTGGACAAGGCCTGGAGAGAGGAGTACTGGGTCTACCTGTCCTTCCCAGACCCAGAGAAGCCTAATAAGGTCACTGTAGGTGAGTGAAATGCATGTGAAATGCTCGATGGAGGTGGGGATGGTGCAGTTAGCTTTGCTTTAATTTGTGTTGAACTGTGTGTTAAGTGCAGTAAAATTTACAGTAAAAAATCCACAGGATTATCTCATGGAAGATAAAATCCTTAAGGCACTCCTACATCGTTACATTATGTCTATACTGTATATATTTTTCTGTCTTTTAAGAAAGTTACATTCCATATTGAATCCATCACACCAAGAAAACTGGCATTAATCTGTCCAGTTTTATGGTATCTAACACCGTGAGTTGTCCATTTCAGTGAGCCCATCCGATACGGTGCTGCACACTGTGAGAGAAAAAGAGAAGCCTTACACTCAGGACCAAGCGGATCCTGAGGTGGTTCAGCCATACGCGGCGTACTCCCCAGCAGGACACGCAAAGGTAAAGAGCTACAGCCTCATGCATCAAGCGCTACATTTACTTTGTAAGTGCTGCACACCTACAGTGTAGATCACGCAAAATAAACCTGAAAAGGTATCAGCTACTGAGTTTAAAATAGCTGCTTTAGCCTTATCAGCTAAGCAGAGTTGACCAGTGATGGAAGAATCCAGCAAAATATTCTTGAAAGAAAAACTCCAGTATTTTATTGCATGTTATTGCACAGATACTGAGTCTATGAAACTCCTTGTGTTTACATAATACACCACTTTAGACCAATAATTTTCTTAAACAATCATAAAAAAAAAGAGCAAATGATAGTCATACTTAGGTTACTTGTTATAACCTTTGAGGCCTTACACTGAAGACTTACTGAAATACTGTCAGGGCAAAGTATAACTTTAATTGTTGCAGTCACATGGCTGCAATTTCCATGAAAGATGCTAAAAAATGATTAAATGGTGGTGCAACAAAAGTACCAGAGTTGGGGGTGGTTCAGTTCATGTACAGTATGTTTATGTGAAAACAGGGAATGAGACTGTGACAGGAACACACCTAGGTGTAAAATGGATGGGATTTACTGTAGGGAAGAATAAAAAAATAAAAAAATTCACAAAAGCAGTCACAGATTCATTTTTTTAGCGTTTCGCTCTTCTCGCGTTAAGCAATACTTCCTGTTTATTGGTGCCATAAATTTCCCAACATCTGCAACTTCAAGGCTGAAAAGCTTTTAAATGTCTTGCCAAGTGCTAATAAAATTACAAGTTATTATGTAAACTGAGTTTGTGAAACATCAACAGTCAGTCTGTTAAGATGAGCAGATATGTGTCATTGTCCATCTATCTCAGGGCAGTAATAAAGTTTGAATGAAAAACGAGGCTCTGATAAGGGAGATAACCTGTCGTAGCTCGATTCACTTTATGAATCTGTAAAGTTTTATGTGTGTACAATGCAGAACATAATTGCAACATGCACAGCAATAAAATAAAAAAAAAAAACTTCCTCAAAAATTATTCAAAATATAGGCAGGGGAACAAGCTGCAGCTGAAGGTGGCAGCAAAAAGAAAGCTAAAGTTCCTGTGAAATAGAAAATGGCAAAATTAAGATAAATATCAAACCATATCATGAACATACATTTAAAAAGATGATTTAAAAGATTTAAAAGATGGGTGAGATGCTTTAAGATGTAGTTACAAAAAGATTTAAATAAAAATTTCTGCATATCAGTTCACTTTTTTTCAGTTTTTGTTGTTTACAGACTGTTTGTCCTTCTGGTGGTCTTTAGGGGAAATTAGTTTATGCCAATCAGGGGAAGCCAAGCGACTACAGCGAACTGAACCGCACCGTGGATCTCAGAGGAACCATTGCCATCACCAAATACGGTGGAGTAGGAAGAGCAGATAAAGTGAGTTCAAGAATGCATCATTCAGTCTCTGATTTGTACACTTTAATCACAAATGTTTTTGGTAACATTTGATAGAAATAAACATCTGAGCAACAGAGTTAAAGTATGCTTGAGATCTTTGACTACTTTAGTGTCATTATTTTATCTAATTTACATCAACACCGTTCTGTGAACGCAGCATTTTATTTTAACACTAAAAAAAATCTATCACAATATGAGTAATATGCAGTCTAATAAATGTAAACCAATTTATCATCACAGCACTGAAGCTGGCAGCATGTGAGCTAAATGAACTGAAGCCAAAGATTAAAGCCGCCCACTGCAGGTCAATCAAATCAATTAATCAAAACTTTATGCATAAAGCACTTTTCATACAAGTTTGCAGCTATTTATCATTATTTAAAACCGAGTGAATAAGGCGGAAGCCCCAAAATTAGTATTTAGTAAATCATGAATGCAAAGTATTGATACAGGTTTATTATGGTTCTTTCGCTGTTTTTTCCATTTACAGTATAACAGTAATAATTACAGAATACACATTTCCTTTATAGTATTTTTTTTTACAATAATATCATTTACAGTAATATTACTCTAATGCCCTTTAAGGTGTTTTTACTGTATTTCCATTTACAGTACTACTGTAATGTCCATTATAGAACTTCTATTATAATCTCATTTACAGTATTATTATTATTTTATATTGTTGTTTCATTTAAAGTACTTTTGCTTTATATTTATTTACAGTATTGTATTTTCATTTATAGCACCATTTCTTAATTTACAGCACTCCATTATCACAACACTCGTGCTATTTTAAAGCTGTTCATTTTTTTTTCTTTCAATAAAAAGGGTCATTTTATCCTTTAGAAAAACATTCCAGTTGCAATGCAGCACTTTAAACACATACCAAAAAACAAAAGGTGAGATACTTGTTGAGATTTGTCCTTTAAAATGCTTTTAATTTGTAGAACACGACACTGAAATTACACATTGTTTGGAAATGTGTATTCTGACTTGTTTTTCCGAAAGGAACACAGATTGTTTCAACTTGCGGGCATGCTCTAAACATCCTCTCATGTTAAAGCACACTGATAAATACATATTAAATATCTTCATTACTTTGAAAATCCTCAGTCTGTTATTTATTTAACATTATTGTTACCAAGTACAGGCTGGTTCCAGCAAGGGGCCAACTAGCGTGAACAGGTTTCATGACATTTAAAAACCTTTCCAAAGGGAAGGGCCATTTTAAAAAACAATGATACAAGTTTAAATTAACCAATAGTTATTTACCAAATGCATTATGTGTCTCATCCAGGCCATCAATGGAGAACCGTATGGTGTCCGTGGTGTGCTTGTGTACACAGATCCTTTGGACATGAATGATGGTCTCATGTCAGACATCAATGAGACATATCCTCACTCCTGGTACTTGCCGCCCTCTGGTGTGGAAAGAGGTTCCTTCAAAAGTCAGTTTGGAGACATGCTCACACCCTACCTGGCTGCCAAAGGTTAATAGCTGCACTTCTCCATGCTCCAATCCTACAGTATATAAGCAATATAGCTTCAAACACATACAGTATATATTGACCTCAAATCATGTTTAATTAAAAATATATTTATTTTGCAGAGGAAACCTACAGAATCCCGCCCGCAGATATTAAAGGCCTCCCTCCTATTCCAATTCAACCAATCGGATATGAAGACGCCTACAAATTAATCTGGTTTGTGATGAGAGCGATCTGCATGTGGAATGGATACAGCCTAAAATAGGCGATTATGATTATAGTCATATATTTTTCCATTGGTCATTTCAGTGAGTTGGATGGAGATCCTGCTCCACCTTCATGGCAGGGAGGATTCAACTGTACCTACAATTATGGCGGTCCAGGGTTCAAAACTACATCCAGTTTCAGTAACAGGTAATCAAGAGTAAAAAGAAGAAAAACCTTAATACTAACTTTAAGTTTTTTCCCCCTTTATGTTAGGGTATAGTAATGCTGTAGTGTTGCACCTTTTACTACTTTTTAAAATTATTTAATTAGATAATGTAGAATAAATGCAGAAAAAATTAAATTATTAGCCAGATTGAATATTTTTTATTCACTTTACAATTTCATGTCAAACATTTAACATTGGGATGTCTAATTACATTTATACAAACATGATGCTTTCCTCCGTTTCAGTGAGGTGAAACTGGACATCTACAACCGTGAAGAGGTGAAACCCTCCTCTAATGTCATGGGTTTTATCAGAGGAAGTGTGGAGCCAGGTGAGACCAAGTGTGAATCAGCAATTTAAGATCAGCAGTTTTGAAGTTGTGGATCTTTCTCCAACTGTGGTTTATATCACAGACAGGTATGTGATATATGGCAACCACAGGGACAGTTGGGTTCATGGTGCCATAGACCCAAGCAGCGGCACGTCAGTCATGCTGGAAATTACCAGGGTTCTGGGCAAGATGGTCAAGCAGGGTGAGGAGGATCATAGCTGGAATGAACGACTGTTTGCTTAAAGTTCTAGATAAAGACTTGAACCGTGAGCCTCTCTGTTGCAGGCACTTGGAGGCCTCGTAGGTCCATTATTTTTGGAAGCTGGGGAGCTGAGGAGTTTGGCCTTATTGGATCTACAGAATACACAGAGGTGATTTACAGTTTATCCACAAGAATGCTAATAGCTCCAAGCAATATGTCATAACTGAGTCATTTCAATGAGTTAATGCATTTTTTTCTACATCCTCTAAATGTGACCTTGACCTTGTTTCTCCGCCAGCAATACTTTACAGCACTCAGTGAACGCAGTGTTGCTTACATAAATGTGGACATCGCTGTCTTTGGTAAGAAGCCCCACACTCCACCTGTACTACACATCAGAAGTAAATAGAAATGTATTTCATTCAGCCAGTACAATACAAACGGCTCAGAGGGTTTCCTTCAGTACTTTTGTGGGAGTTACATGAACTACCACCAAGTACTACAAATTTAAATAAGTTTAAAAATATATATAAATTGCTCCTGGAGTTTTGAAGAAATGTTAAAAATATATAGGCCTAAATGTGATTCTTCAATATGTGCTCAATAAGAAGTAAACAACTGTGTTAACACACCTGAGATTCATGCTGCATTTTGAAAATGTACAGTTTTTGTAGTGATGCTATTTCAAAACAATCGATTTCTCGCATTTTTCAGCCAATGCCACTCTTGGGGCTTCAGGGATGCCATCAGTGCAGAATATCATCTTCAAAGCTGCAAAACAGGTACAAAAACAAAACAAACTACTGTCTAAACAACACCAAGACCTTTGTCACTCAGAAACGTGGCTTTTAGTTTTTAGGACCAGTGAACGTCCATCTGACCATCTGTCCCTCCAGAAGAGTCACAACTCCTCCAAGAGTACTGGTTACATTTTAGTGAAATTTGCTCCCACTAATGACCTCTGGTCGTCACCCAAATCGTGCTCAAGATCATGGTCATATTGGTTGCTTTTACAGGCGCTTTTCCATTTTTTACAAGAATCCATACTCCTCCTGGATTACCAATCAGATTTTAGTGAAACAAGATAAATTTCTCTTGGAAATGAACTCCTGGACTTCTCAATGCATTTTAATTCTCAGTAGCTTGTGAAATACAGCCCACCAATGACAACAACTTTCTTTCTAACTTCACACATCACAATAGCCTGTGAACTGTGGCTCATTAGTCAGCGCTACCACCTCACTGATGTTCTGATCTTTGTTCTCCAGGTCAGCGCCCCTGGCCGGGACATGTCTGTGTATGAAAACTGGTTACATTATACAAACAAAACCAGCCCAACCCATGGATTAATTCCCAGGTAACACGCAACGGTGATGCCTCGTTAATTCCCTCACATCTTACGTTACGTCTTGGGAGAACAACTGTCCAGGATTTTATACAAAATCTGTTGACTCGATTTGAAAGTTTAAAAAAAAAACTAGATGCATCATCTATGAGCTATTGCCAGGTTTTTAATAGGGTACAAGTGGATTGGACACCATAGTGTTAGCTGGTTCACTGTTAAAATCCTGGATTATGTGAGACAATGTGAGCTGAAACCGCTACTTAAAAAGGAAAACCTACCTTAACAAAATCTATTAAAATGCTCTTCAGTAAAGAACCCAATCAGAGGCAGCTAAGATCCTGATTGGCCGATCACGTGCAATTTGCATGTGTTTCTTTACAATAATGCGTAAGATACAAGATTAGATTTTATTGTTCAGTTTTGTTGGTCGTATGTAATCATAACCATTTAAATTATTTAACAGACAGTATCTTATAAAATAACTTACTAAATTCTACCTTCTATACAATATGCGACTTAACTGGGTTTTGTAGTGATTTGTGTTGTATGTTCATATTTAATTCTACTGCATGTGTCCCCGCAGAGATCGAGCACGCTCACAACAAAAGGTGTTTAATGTTTTCTGTCTTCCTTCATCAGGATGGGATATCTGACAGGAGCAGGGAGTGATTATGCTCCCTTCAGCCATTACCTGGGAATCACGTCCATGGACATTTCATACACATATGACAAGGTACTGAAGATGTCCTCATAAACTCACTAAAGATACATACAGTTAAATGTGACCGTTGAGGCACTCGACTGAGCTCATTCAGATAATATTGTAACTCTGGTATGTGTATTTGTCTTCACGCAGAGTAAAACAAATGCTCGGATTTACCCTGCATACCACACAGCATATGATACTTTTGACTACGCCTCAAAGTACATTGATCCCGGTGAGAAATGCTGTTTTATTATTATGCTTTTTTTTTTTTCTTCTTGTAGTCTACTTCTCGTACAGTGAGTAGAATAAAAGAATCCATGCCTAACGCTTTTTCTTTTTTTAAGTCTTGAATTTCTCAGGCAGATGGTTTCTAATTTGTGGCTTTTCTGTTGTCAGACTTGATCATTTAAAGACTTTAGTGATTGAAAAGAATGCAAATAGTTCTGTTAAAACATCAGACCCTACTCTCTTGCTCTCTTTTAGGCTTTGTCAGTCATCAAGCCGTTGCCAGGACAGCAGGAAATGTCCTGATCCGATTGGCTGACAGCCTGGTGTTGCCATTAAACTGCACTGACTACGCTGACAGCCTGGAGGAATACCTCAAAACTGCCGTGAACCTATATGAGGAGAAACTTAAAGCTGTGAACATCTCAATGGGTAAGTACAGGAGATCTTTTCAGAGACGCAGGGGAAGAACACTGTAGAACACAACACACTGAAGTGTCAAGGTAACACATCATATACTATAATGATACTGTTTGACAGTGTCACAAATGCTCCTTGTACAAAAACGTGGATCTGTGTCTCATCCTAATGAAATCATTACTGGTAGACTGCAATGATCTGTGTCTTGTCTCAGAACCCCTAAAACATGCAGTGACCAGTTTTCGTGCTGCCGTTTCGGCTTTGGAGAAGGTGATTCAAAGTTCAGACCTGGCAAATGAAACGTAGGTGCACACACACTACATACGCGCAGAGACATATTCACATCGATCCAAACAGAAATTCATTCCAGACCCCTTTCTTTCACCGTGCCTCTTTTTTTTTTTTCAGGCCGCTTAAAGTCAGATGGATCAATGACCAACTCATGCTGCTGGACCGAGCTTTCTTGGACCCTCTGGCTTTCCCAGATAAATATGCATACAGGTGAGAATGTGGCCCAGTTCTGTGGGTTTAGGAAAAATAAAATTATAGTGCCTACTGGAGTCTTCTGTATCATACAGGATACTGTACACAGTGAGAGTAGAAAGACTGCGGGTGTTGCTGAAGTCCCACTGTTAATGCTCATCCTAAAACATGTTAATCAGGACACGATTACCACGGTTACACCTATTGTCTTAAGTAAAACATCTGGGCTCAAGAAGGAAGGTGTGCCTGCAGGACCAGAATAAATCTAAGTTACAAGAAAAGTCTCTTGGAGCCGCTGGGGCTGGCACAGTCGTTAAACCTGTAGTGAAAGGAGTAATAGTGATTGCAGAATACAGCAGGACCACATGTCTGGTGCAAGGGGGACACTGTGAGAAACTACTGAACAATGCGCAGGATGTAAATGCATAGAATAAAACAGCATCTATAATGATGTTTCAACAGTGCTAGTGACTGGCAGTGCCAGTGAGTCAAATCTTGGCCAGTTGCTCTCACACTCTGTTGCTCGTTGCATTTAGTAGTCTTTTGACAAGAGATACCAGGTGTAGTGATGACAATGATTTGCTTGACTGGAACTAAGGTACACAGCTAATATCACTGTTGTGCCAATCTTTATTTTATTGTTACACAGGCATGTTATCTGGGCCTCGAGTAGTGCTGGCAAATCAACCTTCCCAGGCCTAGCTGATGCCTTTGCCAAAGCTGAGTCATCAGAACAGGCCAGTGACTGGGACAAAGTTCACTACCACCTGTCGGTATTAAGCCAAGCCATACTGCGTGCCGCCAGCACACTGACTGATGACATGCAGATGTAAGCTGGGAGCAAGGAACTGCACCAACTCGGGAATTTAATCAAAGACAACGATTTGCAGTCAGTAAGCCAATAAAAAGAGACTACGTATGAATGATACTACATAAGGGGATTTGGAAACCATGCAACAAAGCTCATCAGTAAAAAGCAAATGTGGATGAAAATATTTTCATGCACAGCGTTAATAAAGGTAATTCACAAAAGATTAACCACACCAGCTGTTCTTAATAGGGGTTGGTTTTGTTTTTGATTGTGGGTGTCCTCTGTGGGACATGACTCAACAACAATAAATATATAAATAATTCAAATTTGTTTTTAATTTTTCCCATTCTGGTCATAAAGGCAAAGATGGCTTGGATTTCTTTGATTTTTGGTAATGTTCAATTTAGTGCCATTTGCATTTTGTCAATTTATATTTATTTGTGAACATCAAGACTACTATTGTAGGTCTTGTCCCTAAGTTTGGACACATCTAAACAAGTTCTTTAATTTTTTTTAACATGATAGAATTTACTTTTAAAAAAAACATTTGACATTTTATTTGCTTTTGGGAAAGACAATTTTTGGGTCTTAAGCATATGGTGACATTTTTTTCCCCTCATACATTTGTCAGCAATGTTTTCACAACAATAATAACTGTGTAATCAGCGTGTGCCAACTCTTTATCATTTGTAAGAGGTTGTACCCCTGAGCTGCTCGACTGTCTCATAATTAGGAAAAGCAGACAAGCACCAATAAATGGATTTTTTTTTAAAACGCACACATAATCCACTGGAGGTATTGGATGGTGTGCAATGACTGGAGCAATGACTATCTGAGCTTCAAAGAGGTAAAATTATTTGTACCCACCGTGCAGTTGCAACAAATAAATAAATAAATAAAATGCTGAAGTTGTCCATATATGGTTAGGTTTGAATTTTAACATCACTGATCAACTCCATGTCAATGAAAAATAAACTGAGTGCACGTCATGCTGTAGGCCTACAGCCAGCCTGTCAGGGGAGCTGCAGTACTGGCTCCTGCCAGCAGGGGTCGAAAATGCTTCGACACTTGGACAAAGACTTACATGACAAGCCCAGTCAAATAAGCTGAAAACGTACTTCTACAGATTTGCCTTAAGGTTTTTTTTTTTTTTTTTTTTTTTTAANATATAATCATGTACAGTAAAAAAAAAAAAAAAACTGAAGAAAATATGTTCCACAATAAAGAAAAGCAATAAAAACAAGAATAGAGTCAAATTGTCAAACAGTGTTAATCATTCATTTAGTAGAAACAAGCTGGTGGGTTTGTAGTAAGCTTTTAAATGAATGAGGTGGGTGGGTTTAATTATTTTAAATAATTCTCCTGAAAACAAGCAAACAATCAAAAACAGTGAAAGAAAATTTGATTCTAATATTCTTGAATTGCTTTGCTGTAATTTACATGAAGGTAAATTTAATTTAGCTGCTTTGTAAGGTTTAAAGATGCCTTCAAAGCAACATGTGCACAACAGCCAATCTGCCTTTGAATCAGTCACACTAGTTTTTAACCTATTTATTGACAACGGAAGGGTGGAAGCAGAAAAATAACCTGTTTAGCTGAGGGACAATGTTTTCCTGAACAAGGTTCAGGATCACTGCATATTTTCTTCTGTTTGTTTT
>JASGAU010385836.1:0-19129 GCA_030220045.1 Australoheros facetus | reverse complement strand
CCAGCCGGCAGGAACCAGCTTGGTGGTATCACGTGGTATAGCCAAACTCGCATACAATTGGTCAGTGGGTTTCCTTGGACGCTTCACTACTACCGTAAGGACTGTAAAAGCTGCGGGGGTAAACCAGAAAGCGCTCAATAAGATTTTAATTCAGTGGTTATTTCTGTTTTGGTATTAGGTTCGGGTCCGCTTGAGACATCATTTCTGTCCGGATCCGGACCGAGGTCCGCCTATTGGTGATGGCTGTCCTATAAACTGATGATAATTTTACCCAAAAATTTAAATTTGAAATTCACAAAATCTGTTGCCACTGAGGCTCAGTCCAGTTCTTGTGTAATGTGCCATACCTGTGTTTTCTCCCTGTTTCCTTTACCTTCTGATGAAGGGCCAGATGCATCTCTCAGGCCCTATTTCGGGTCTTTGCTCGATTATTTCTCCTGTTTCTTAAAGACATGAGTTACAAATACTGTTCATCTACTGTAGATCGTTTAAGCTTCCTTAGGCCACTTCTTCTTTTTTTGTCCTCTACTCGTCCAATTTCCCCATTTTTCACCAGTGATGAGACATGCCAAGATTTTTGCTCTAAACTCTGTCTATGAAGTAACCCTTTTAATGTATCTCTCGCTCATATCCCGAGTGAATATTTACATATTTTTTACACCTGATAACATGAGTGGAGGGCAGCATGGTGACACAGCAGTTAGAAATGTCTCGTCACAGCAATAAGACCCTGTTTTCAAATTTGATGCCCGGATGAGGCATTGCTGTGACGAGTTTGCAGGTTGTCCCGTGCTGCACGGGTTTCCTCCAGGTATTCAGACTTATTCCTACAGCACAAGTACATGCATGTTAGGTTAATAGGTGATTCTGAAAGCACAAATAACTTACATTTCCGTTACTACTTTTAATTAAGACCATGCTTGCTAAATATTGCCAGTGCAGTTCAGCCTCTGATTGATCTCATCACTTGTGAGATGAGAACCCCAAAGTCTCTTAAGACCCATCTCCTTTTCTCTCTGTATCTTTATGAGTCATGAAACCCTGAGATTTGTGAAAAATATTAAGGCAGTATCTTATATCATACATGTTGGATATGTAAGTGATGCCTGTTTAATACCCAAATAAAAATTTAGGATTGCAGAATAAAGAGCTTTTAGAGTTGGATGCATTTTTTTTTGAAATTTTTGTAATTTTTAGCTATAGGTTTAGTTGATCTACACATTAACTCACTCTGTGGTGACCCTTCAACAGGAGCCCAGCTCTGTGGGAAAACTGCAGACCTTTCAACCCAGAGTTGCGCTACCGAATCCCATTTGTTGTAGCCACAATAACTGCAGACATAAACCATAACATCGTTGCCATAACAGAGTGTATAAAAACAACAGAGTTGCTCACTCTGCTTCCTGTGTCATTGTATGGCATTAATAGGGAGTGCAGTGAGAGGAAAACAAAATATACAAACATTTTGCACACATATAATTTAAATATTATAGTTTTGTTTTTGTTTTTTTTGCTGGAAAATATATAATTTCTGTAGTAGAAAGAAGCCTTCCAAAAAAAGTTAAGGGAAGTCACGCCTCTACAAAAAGGTGAAGCAGGGCTTCCATTACACTCCAGCTCTAAAACAAGGGGACAGGAACATCTTTCAACATGTGGGAAGTTTCCACATAGTGCATCCCCATTACAGTACTCTGAGTTGGCTTGGTGCAGTGTATCTTGTTTCACATGACACTCCACTGCCAGTCAAAGAGCACTTTGGAATGCAGTTAATCTCTGGAGTAGATGATGTGCAAAGTCCCTGAGAGGGGTTGAATGGAAGATATGACATTTTGTTGAATGTGAGAGCTGATCTGCATGGACAAAACTTCTGTTCTCCAACATATTTTTAGAAAATGCAAAAAGTGCTACTAAACGGCCAAAGAGAACTTTAATATTTTGTATAGCCTTCTGTTGTGGATAGCTAATAAAAAAGAGTGCACAATGCATCCAAATTTAAACTGACAAAACAGGGTTGATAACCCTCACCAACCTACCTACATATCTATCTATTTCATTTTGTGGAAAATCTCTATACAAATCCTGGATGCAGCTCACATTAGTATTTAAATCTTATTTGCCAGCCTTTGATTGTAGCATACTTGGTTGTTAATACTTTCAAATATGAAGAGGTTGAAGCTCCAGTAACACTTTTTAAACCAGCCTTTTCCTGCAGCATCTGCAACCAGAATCATCATCTGAACGCACTGTTGTGCCAAACACACTTGCTTTGCCAAGAGCAGCCCTATAAACTCTATATCATTCTTCTTGTTAGTCTTTTCCTTGTTATTTTATTTTATTCACATTAGTACATGTGTAATTTTGCAATGCCTGAGCTGACAGGCAGGGAGGGGAACTAGCAACACTTGAAGTATGTAAGACACTTATATTGTTTGAAGCATTTCAGCTTATTAGCATAAACATAAAATACACTGCTCAAAAAAACATAAAGAACAAACATCAGCTCTTAATGCAAAAAAAAAAAATCATGCCACATATCCATGCTGATATGGACTGGGTAATGTGTTAGGAATGAGAGGATGCCACATTGTTTGATGGAAATGAAAATTATCAACCGACAGAGGGCTGATAATTGATGCAACTGCTTGATGTAATTTGGCGCTATATAAATAAAAATGGATTGAATTGAATTAAATTGAATTGAAAGACACAGAGAAATTAAAGTGAATGAAAATGATGCAGCAGGCTGGTCCATTCTGCTGGAATTTCACTGCGGCAGCTCAGACTGGTGCTCAGCAGTACAGGCAGTATTTCCAAAAAGGACAACCAAAATAAAACAATTAAAATAAATCTGCAGTCATTCAGGCTTCAACACTTTTTAAACTTTTTACAAAAATGGATAAGATACCTTGGGGGGTCAGTATGACCAACTGGCATGGAATAAATGAATGCTATTCAAATTTTGCCTTTTCAGTTTGTACATATTGTAAAATGAACCATGTTTATGGAGAACTAGAAACAGTGCACAGTTTGGCACAGGGCTCTCTATCTGCTGCACCTGTCTTCTAAGAAATGACAGCACCTCTACTCCCCCCGCAGTGTGATACTATAGTACTCATGGAAAACATCTATTAAAATTGCATGGGCAGAATTCAGTGCCTGTATTTGCCAAGGATGCCAGTCTAGTGGTGTTTTTAAAGCATTTAATCAAATACAAACAATAAAGCAAGACTGATTAAAAATTATTAAAAAGCATATGCACACCTTGTCCTCCCAAACACCTTAAGAACACACAATGTTCTTATCTGTACCCACCATACTTTGTTTCACAGCCGAAACGTATTCATTTTTAAGTGCCTCTTCATTTTCCATATTGGACTCATCCATATCATTATTCAGAAGTTATGAAGTTCTTAGCGCTTTGGCGTCCTTCCAAGTGTTGGCCTTGGAGGTGTAAAATCACTCAGTACTAGGAGAGAATAAAAGTAATTCTGAAGGAAATCTAAGAATGCAATCAGTTATTGTATCCATAAGACCTCGGGCCTAATGGAACACTATTCCAGCAATAGTTGCCCTTGATGCTCTTGCTTTTACATCTACTGCTGATTGAATCTCTTAAAATAAAAGCTTTATAGCATAAGTAAAGTTGAAACATTCCAGCTGTGATTTTGAAGACAGAGAGACATTCAGCAGACAGCACAGCAAAGAGTTATTGAAATGATTTGCTGAACAGAGCACACACTAAATCTTACTTTAGAATGGTGAATCGCTGGACTATAAGTGATACGTGACTCAAGGAAACATATAAATAAAGCAGTTAAAAACTTCAACAGTCAAGCAACTATTACACTGTACTATTATAAAAAAATCCCACAGCATTCCTCAAATGAAACATGGCTGTCAAATCAAGTTGTCACAATATCAGCAAATCACACAAGCAGGAAACAGACTGTGACAAACACAGTGAAACTTACTGTAAATCTTAGTGTAACAAAAAAAAGAGAAGTTAGAAACAGGATTATTGTATTAGGTCTGTGTTTAGATGAATGCCCCATCTTGTGCTGCCAGAGGCGGCTGATGTCATCCGGATGAGATGAGGAGAAATGTAAACTTCAGCCATTCATGGATGGTGACAAATCAAAACCAACAAAGCAAGCAAATCCATTATGTCCTTACACATGAACAAAGTTACCGCCCTCTGAAACAACCCATCTGACCCCAAATCTTTACATTACATTACAGAGCAGATGCATACAACTGAGAAACTCTCCAGAAGTAAATGGAGTTAATTCACATTCCCATCAGTTGGATGCCTTTAAGTCACTGAAGGATGCATAATTAAAATAAAAACCATCCAACCCTCTAACTGTAAAAAAAAATGTATAAAATAAGGAAATCCAGCTTATGTTTATTTTATGTATTGAGTCACACGTTGTGTGTCTGAATTGTGTCACAGTCATTTCATTCCTATTTCCTACCTACAGCATTCAGGCATCCCTGTGGTTGCCAGGAATGCCTCGCTGGCTAATACAACAGAAATTTTATTAGCTTACCAGATCCCAGATTTTGGTAGATGCAGTTCCTTGCACCTGTGTGCTCAGCATTAGTTCTCTGGATTGCCTGTGGCTCTGGAGGAACAGCAGGATGTCCTTAGAGCTGACTTGTCCAGCCTACATGTCAAAAACTGATTTGCAATTTGGCCAATTTTCTTGTCACTGTTTCTGTTTTTTGTTGTTGTTTTCTTTTTTTGATGGGTACCAGCTTGAAACGTAAAAAGGTTGCTGGTGTTTTGGAACCAGCTTAAAATTATTACCCAGTCTGCAATTATCCCTCACTCTAAGGAGTACTTTAGCATCTGTCAGCAGGACTCTTGCATCACTTCAGATCATTGTAATCAGTGTCACTTACAGATGCAGCAGGCAGCTGCAAAAAAAAAAAAAAAAAAAGGCTATTAGACTCGTTGTTATGCTTTAAAGAACCAAACCATTCAGAAAGTGGGGGAACTCAAAATTAAGCTAAATGAATGTTTTTGAACAATGTGAAAAGTCCATTGGTTTTAAAAATATAAACGCACAGTAAAAAGATTAGCTGTCTTAAGATGGACAAATGTTAACATACACTTGAGATCCAATGAAGTCCCGTAGATTTTCTTAATGCCAGTTTAAGTTTAAATTTCCTTTTGCATTGAAACAAACTGAAAAAAAAAAAAGAAACAAACTGAAATTTGCTTAGCAAGAAAAAAATAGTTAATAGTGGTGGTACTGAGCACTATAACAACGTGCAAATGCTTTTTAAAGCTGGTTTTAGGGTTCCCTGGTGGCTAAGTGGTGCAGAGCAGCCGCTCAATTCCCTGAAGCCCTTGGCCTGATGTGTGTAACAGCACTCCCTTTTCAAATAAAACAGCGGTGTAATCTGAAGAGGCAGCTGTTTAAACTCTAGATGAGCCTGACTGTAGCCTCAGGCCGACCAGCAGTTTTTTTTTTGGTTAGCATTTTGCTGGCTGGAGATTAAAGACAAATTGTCTGGCCTTTGCCTTTTTACCTAGTCAGTTTCAAACAGCTTGAACGAGGACCTCAGGCTAAATGATCTGTTTTCTTTTGCTTCCAACATTTCAGATTGATACTTTGTTTTTTCTTTACATACTTTCACAATTTTGGTTCACCTTCATCTTGTTGTCCTGATTGCTTTTACTACATTGTACTGTACTTCAAAACATTTAAAATGTGATTGCATAAAACACCAATGAAAAAAACGGTAAGGTGATGATTATAATTAAATAAGGGGATACATAAAAATGATAGTAAGTCATTTCAGGGTGGGGTCTTGAAAGGAGTTCTGTTATTTGGATTTATTGGAATTATTAGTCAGATAGCAAGCATCTGTCTGTTTAAATTAATCTATTTGAGCCTAATTTGACTTTACTTAAATGCTGTGTATGTGTATAAACATTAGTGAAATGAATAAGATGTTCTATTAAAAAAGATGTTAGTTTTAGAGTTGGAATTTGAGCCTTCTTAAGTTCAAAATACTGCTGTGGCTGTCCTCTAGCTTTGCTTATTAACTGCTAACCTTTACTGTTCCAAGCAACTCTGCAGTGATAAGGGGGGAGCAGAGAGATTCTTTAAGGGCTGCAAACTCTGAAACTTAGGCACATGTAGACACTTTATGGTTTAGTACAGTAAGTTAATCACAGCACTTCACTGGGGCTACAGTATCTGGTAACTGTAGATTTTCCAGGAATCCAGCTCACACAAAGGCTTCTTAAAAACAAATGTTCATCCTAGAAAGAGAGCATTACTTCACCTCAGATTTCACATTTTCTCATCAGTTAAATGCAAGCATGTTGCACCTTTTTATGTTGCTAATTATAGTTAGGGCTGGATCAGGTGACCCTGGCCTCTCCCTTAGTTACACTGCAATAGGCTGCTGGGGGCTGCTGAGTGTTTCTTCTTTATACCCCTCTTTTCAGTCTCTCCTTGTTTTTACACCACTCTACATTTAATCATTAGCTGTTATTAATCTCTGACTCTCTTTCACAGAGTGTCTTTTGTCCTGTTTCCCTCCCCTCACCACCAACCAGTCATGGAAGATTTTGCCAAATGTTTCTGTTAAAAGGGAGTTTTTCCTTCCCATTGTCACCCAGTGCTTGCTCATAGGGGGTTGTTTTGTTTGTTGGGGTTTTCTCTGTATTATTGTAGGGTCTTTACCTTACAGTGTAAAGTTCTTTGATGCGACTTTTGTGATTTGGTGCTAAATAAATAAAATTGAATTGAATTATCACACAAATAACCCCTGACACTCATCTCGACCTGCTTCACCCTGCCTGCGCTCTCTTCTTCACCACTCTTGAGCACTGTCCATTGCTTTGGATGGTTGACCCCAGTTATTTAACCTGCCTCCCTCAAAAAAAATGTATTCTGTCTTGCTTCTACTGACTCTCATTCCTCTTCTCTCCAGAGGATACCTCCACCTCCCCCGGCTCTCCTCCACACCGCCCTACTCTCACTGCAGATCACAATGTCGTCTGCGAACATCATAGTCTATGAAGACTCCCGCCTGACCTCATCACCCAACCTGTCCATCACCATCACAGATAACAAGGGGGTCAGAGCTGAGCTCTGATATAACCCCAGCCCCACCTTGAACCCATCTGTCACTTCTACCACACACCTCACCCCTGTCTCACTGTCCTCATGTCCTGCCCCTCCTGATTTCCTCATTCCCATAGTTCCACACTTTGCACCCTATAAAATGTTGTCTAGATTATGTTGCTTGTACAGCAGCAGTGAGAACATGCCTCTTTTGCTCATAATGGGGAAAGCTAGTGGAGGCAGGTCACAGCCAGCCTATGATGTTTGATATCATCAGTGTTACAATTCATGACACGCTGCAACATATCTTAGTGTTGTTTGAGTAATATAGCATCCTGTTGTTCACCTCCTTAAAACTGCCTCTTATCAAACCGCTCTCCATCTGTGTCATAATTCACAACAATTTGCTGGACCCAAAGGCAGACACGACAACAGTAGTGATTTAATGTGAGTATATTTACAGTGAGCAAATGGATTAGCAGTGCGAGAGCTGGAAGATAAAGCGGCAGGCAATCAGGGAGAGTCTGGATCAGAGAGAAACTAACTGTTAGTATGACCAGAATAAACAGTAGGGAAAAGGTGGCTGCACTAAGTATGAGTCCTTACTTGGGGACTGAAGAGCTGAGGCAGGGAGGGTCCAGTAAGTGGCTGACTGTGTTCCCAGGAGAGTGTTGCGGTGTGGTGGAGAGTGGGTTTTCTGAGAGATGTGACTGAAAGGTTAAGCTCATGGGCTGTGGGCTGGGATTTCTTCAAAGCGACGCAGGTGAATGCTTCCAGGAAAATGCAGAAGCAAGGAGATGCAGGTAAAGAAAGCTTCTTGAGTTCACAGGCTGCAAGATGGAGACGATTATTCGACTACTGAATGGATAAAACTAAGTCTAGTTCATGCAGAGACAACACTTTACTGCTTAGTGTGATGCAACAGTCTAGCAGAGCCCCACAGTCGCAGCCCAGCCTGAATACACAGTCCACCAATGGACCAATGACCAAATGTGTGCAGGTGTGCAGGAGCAGCGCCAGCCTGCCCAGACACACACACACACACACACACACACACACACACACACACACACACACACACACACACACACACACAAAACAACACAGCCAGCCTGTATCCTGACAATCAGCCTCATTCAACTTTGCTTCTGTCTGCTTACCAGAAGTTATTTGCATACATATATATACACATGTGTGTTATCTCTTTCTTAGTATGCCACTAGTTATTGCTTAGCTCAAAGCTGCTTTATTCTGACGGGGTGTAATTACAGAGAGCAGTAAAAAAATATCATTTAATATCCAGAGCTTGAAATTAATTTCGAGGAGCATCAAATTTTTCATACACTTGGGGGTCGGTGTCCCCGTGACAACCGTGCATAAAAAAACGCACATCCTTCTGATAAAATATTCAGAAAACTATTCAGAGCATGATTTCTTATTTACCAGCCAAGGCACTTTGATTACTCAATCAAAAAGCAAAATGAAGTGGTCAGACTCCCTTTATGCACATGGGCACTAAGTGTGTATGAGCAGTGAGTAAGGGTGGCAGGACTATTCCAGAAACCCATTAAAACCTGTGTGTGAGTACTTGAAATCGTGGGTGGGCTGAATCGCCTTTTTTTTTTTTTTCTCCTTATAATGCATCATTGTGAGAGCAAATTATATTCTATCCCTGAGTTGACTGTCACTTGAAGTGTGCTCACAGGTCATGTTAGTCATTGTTATGATGAGTCATTCATGCTGCAGTGCTGGAACTATCTGGACGAGATGAGAACACTGCGTCAGATACAGTACAGGTTTTTTTTTTATGTCATCATTACATCATTGCATCCTCACCTAACATTCATTTAAATCTTTTATTTTTCTAGACAAACATTAAAAAACAAGCGAGCAAAATTTTCACTTTTAGAAGCCTTCTACTAAATGATCAACAACAGATCTATTTATTTCTTTTAGTCTGCGTCCTTGAAAAATGTGTTATATAAGGAAAGCTGTTTTGGCAGTGACTGCAGTGTAATAAAGTATTCTGTAAATTAAATAAATCTCTATATGGTACTCAGGAAATCAAAACAAGCATATGATGCGTTGTATTTGGCTGCTAACTAAACAGGATGTCACCTGTTTTCTGCTATGCTTTAAACTTGTTTAAATATCCACCACAGTGTTTGACAAAACTCAGCGTGAGGTTCACTGTGGCTGCATCTTTTATGTACAGTCTGTACATACTTCCTGTCTGTAATTTAAAGAGTATCAAAACACCTTAATTGCATCATCAATGATTGTGAGGAACAAGTCAATAAATGCTGGACATGTCTCTACTAAGCCAGACACACTTTCCAAGTAATTACTTGTGTAATGTACTGAAAGAAATTAGGTGGATTTGACCAAATCTCTTTTAGCGTTTTAGCAATTAACTGTATGCTTTAACCAAAACTCTGCGTGGGATATGACAAAATTAAATGCATTTTTCTTGTAAAATTAATGCACATGTATCGTTCTGCACGGTGACGAACAAACATTCAAGTAATGTGCTGTAAAACAAAAGAGATGCTTCTGTTTAATAAATCCGCCTGTTTGACTCAGACTGCAGCAATAATAATCCGAGAGTTATTAAGAGCCCAACATTACTGAGTGTTAAATTAATTCAAATACAGAGTGCATGGATGTAGCTGACACCAGCTACAGTCTGTCAAAGATTCTGAATATTTGCTTTAAGGTATGTTTTGTTTTGTTTTTTTGTTAATGGATTTATTTATTGGCAGCCATCTGCTGCAAAATCCCAGCAGTGCTTCCACAATGACGTCAAATTAAATATAATTTCTTTAATTACATTCAGTTACGGGCAAAGGGCACAGGAATGACAGGACGCTTTGTAAACATTCCATCCGGTGTTTACAGGAACGTCTTATCTGAGGACGTGCAGGACATTAAGCACAAGGAAGTCTGGAGCTTTTTTTTTTTCTTTTAGTATAAGCAATTATGAAACAACCCGCTGTTTACTCATTCTCGTCCAGAGGCTGTAAGTGTAAATATGACATTTGAATTCTAAAACAATCAAACCATGATATCAAAATGCTTTTGTCATTATTTCACTTCCATTTTTAGGTACAAGATTAATAATTGAACTCTAAAATTAATTGTAATCCCCAAAGACATGTTGCATTTGGGATCTGCATATTTTGCTCTGAAATTTACAACAGTGATTCCCAGGCAAAGGGGGGCTGGATGGTTCCCACAAAAGGTTAAATGCATTGCTAAGATGATTAAGATGGGAGTGGGAGACTTTTTTCCTGGATTTGTTTTTTTGTTTTTTGTTTTTTTTTGGCCAGGGCCCTTTTTCCGAAAGCATGAAGATAAGAATATGGATCAAACTGAACAGCCACAGTTTACTTATGTTACTATAATATTAGGTAAACTCACTGAGACTATTTTAAATGGCTTTCAGCAGAAAGTATGTAGACTGCATTTCAACATGTGAACACATTTCAACATGAAATTCAGTCAGAATTTCATGTTGATGAAAAAGATGAGTTTTAGAAACTCATCTTTACTCAAATACCCATCATCTACAAGAAGGTGACAACTGTGACAGACACTTATCCATCAGTGTGACCAATTACAACCCAACAAATGATTGAGCATTTCAATAAGTTTAGAAACTGTTCATTAAAACATACAGATGAATTTTCTTTAAACAGTGATTTCTACAGTAATATACATTAAGTATTGCGTAGAGGGGAGCTGGCATCCTGTTATAGATGAGTTATAGATGTATTCTGGGCTGATAATGAATGTGTCACCCCAGTAACTGAGTCAAGGTTAACAAAATCTGAATTTTCACTAAACCCATTTTCTGGAACTGGACCAAAGATCGAAAAGCATAGCAAATGAAACAGAAAACGAAGCCTCAAAGTGCCTTCTATTTAGTTACTAAGGAAGAAGTGAAATCAGGTCAAAAATTTTGGGAACCCACATTTTCAGCAACATCCTGGTTAAATTTTTTACACCTTAAATTGCAATCTTGTACTTTTGGTGGTTCATGTTAACACCCCTGCCAAGCGGTTTCAGTGTTTTCTGATGGTCGGGTGCTTGACTTTATTTCATGAGGAATATAGTAAAAAAAAGAAATTCAGTTGGCAGATGTTTGGGGTGGAAGCACAGGTCAGCAAAACACCAGGTTTTACCTAATGAGTCCCTTGTTTGTGTTCAATTACCAACTGACAGTCAGTGCTCGATCTGTTCTCCAACATTAACCAAAGCGTTTCAACCTGGAAGTTTGTATGTACAGGTAACGTGGAGAACTGCAGCCAGGAGAGCTGAAGTCTAACAAGAAGTGGTTCCCTCTCAACAAACATGCCTTTATCTACACCTAGTCAAATGTATTATAATACATTTATACCACTGAACACTCCTGCAGTTCCACTAGAAGCCCAGTAGGAGTTGCTGAGAGGTGTGACATAAACTTTGTTTCTTTTAAACTGGTGATTTAAAAGAAAGCAATCCCAGTTCAGACAAGCATTTAATCACCATTTCAGAAATAATAATTTTAAGCCTGTATGCACATATCACATGACAATTAGGGTAAACCTGAAGCAGAGGGTTGTTTTCTTGTAGAAAATATAGAAAAGGAAAGTAATGGCAAAAGGTAACATCAGAGATTTCTTTGCCTGGAGCAATAATGACGGTACTGGGAGGAAATGTGATGGAAAGCAGATTGGGAGTAAAGAGAAAGCAAATACATATAACTGGGAAAATCATCCAGAGCCACAAGGATAAAATCCCAGAAGACATATGAGCTTAGATTTAATATTTTGTTTTAATTTTGGGGACTGATGAGACCTAATGGGATGAAGAACATAAGTGTCTGCGTGATAAATGTTAAGTCTCTGATTTCTGTCTGTCCAGATTAGAACACAATCCTTGAATGATCACAGTAAAAGTGGGTGAGCAGCATTTCCAAAAGACTGTTTAAGGAGTACTAAATGTGTAATAGTACACAGCATAAACAAGCTGAACAAATAAATATAAATTGAAAAGATGCATCCAAAATAACTTCGCATGCCTTAAGCTGCCTGACCGGGAAGACATAGTGCTTCTGAACTAAAACTGATCAAACATTATGTATTTTCAGTTTCTTGTAACTCTTCTGTTTTAAAATGTAAAAAACAAAACAAACAAACAAAAAAAACCCAGCAGAATATCAACGAGTTACTTCTCCAAGAGAAGGACATTATGCATCTTTTTTATGTGTGATACAGCTTTCTCATACCTATTCCCATCATAGTTCATTACCCAAATGCAGTGATTTAGATGATCTAACCTTAAACTGGTTCTTACAACACCGCCGTCTACTGCTTGGTGAGGTGATCTCTGATGCCATGCCAATGCTGTTTGGAATTTTGCTTTCTTACTGTGGTATGCTGCTGCTTCTTCCTTGCATTATGCCACCAGTGCCTGGGGCCAGATAAAGAACCTCTGCAGGCACTGCAATCCCTCTCTAACATAATCCACTGTTGGCTCCTGTTAAATTTAAAGTCCATTTGAATTTGTTTTAATCTTTGGTTATTTTTTGGCATATGTGCAAATTATCATCTGAAACTCTGTAGACAGGATGGACAAATCCTGCAGCCTAATGCTTAACAAAATAAAATTAAACACTAATTAATGGCAGCTTATCACAAATCACATTAAATTTACTTTCATTTCCATTTCTATTTAACAGAAGTCAAACTATAGTTAGCAGAAATTTGAGTAAAATATTCCTGTTACTCACCATAATGATGTTTTCAGTAAATTACATATAACATAGGACAATATATTTCCTTGGTCCCTAAGCCTTCTCCTGCTACTATGTAGAACTGAGGTTAACAACAACACCAATCAGATCTTGTGTTTATTGACTGATCGCAATTTAATAAAAGCCATTTCCTCCAATTAATGTTTAACGTTCCTGGAGCACAGAAAAGATTTTAGTACCAACAACAAACAACAGCAACTTTATTCCTGAATGAAGTCTTGCATACTGATACAGTGCAATGCTGTTGGTAGACAGGTTCATAAAGTATAGAGTAACATCTTGTTTTTGTGTTGTTTAAAAAAAATCTGTCCCTCTCTATGAATCACCCCCTTTATCATGATGCTGGGGTTTGTGTGTCCCAGGGATTGCAGGGCTTAGGCTACTGCCCCGCGACCTGGCTCTGACATGAGTTATGTGATTTTTGACATGTTTATTCTAAACAACATTTATTATGTGTTTTGGCTGTAACTCAATATGATACATGATGTATCACCTGCCACAGTAGTAAGCTTTGGTTTATAGCTAAATTAATTTGTTTAGAGATCACAAAATTTTAAATCAACATTTACAAATTGACATGGTAATAAAAGAATAGAAAAACCTATAATCTCACCTTACTGTGGTACCATAATATTTATTTAGGTTGCTTGGTGTGTTTTTCCCCCACCAAGCATCACTCAACAAGTATGAGTTACAATTTGCTGGAGAAACACAATTATCTTTTTTTCCTTCTCCTACAATTGCCGGAAGTCTTGAGGCCTCTCAGTTGTGAACAGCCTGGAAAGACATTTCCTTGTCTTGATAGAGTTTAGAGCTGCCATTCTGCAGTCTGTCTTGTTAGCAGATGTCCTGAACAATCGGCTCCACAAACAAGCCACCCCATTTCTCAGCTCAACAGGGTGGAATTGTGTAAATTGTTGAACATTCCACTTTTGCTTGCTAAATGACAGATTTTACGGTTGAGGAAACTTTGTTTTGTCTTCAAGCAGGAGCAACAAATGACCTGATTGTTAAATAAATACTGGTTGCTTTCTTTTTATGTGTTACCATGTTAAAATTTGCTAATTAGCCCACCTAAAACATTAGCATGATTTTCGTAGGTATTTGTTGGGTATTTTTCATAAAAAGCTCTCACAATTTTAGTTTGATTTGATTTTATTGGGTGAAAATATGGTTTTGGAACTGGACATGGGATGATCTGGGGGGTGGAGTGTATTCATACAGAATATAATGACACATAAGTTTTATTTAAAAACATGCTCTTTTTGTAAAGGTAAGGCTGGAGATGCAGTGCAAGTGGCAAACCCAGGCAGGCGGTGAGGAATGTCTAGGTCACTGGTGAAGAGGGGGTATGCATGCATTTGGCACGGAACAACATGGAACTGACAAGACTTTTGGAGCATACAAGATGAGCAGAGTTAAAACTAGAAAGCATTTAAGACTGAGAGAAGATGGCCTTGACATTACTACCAGACAGCTCAACAGAGGAGTGAATAGTAGGACTGGGGTATTTATACTGCAGCTTGATGAGTGGTTGATAGAGATCAGGTGTGCCAGCCAAAGAACTGTGAAACAGGAAGGGGAAACAACAGAGAAGGAGAGAAAAGATGTCGGCTCAGCTACTTGCTTATAAATGCAGATATTTTGCAGTTGTGTGCACTGCTAATTTGTATTATAAATTGCAGTTTCATCAGGCATTTAACCCTGGTTCATGTCTCACTGGTACCTTTGCATTTTGCACATTGCGATAACTGATTTGTTTAGCTTTCCACTTGCACTTTTCTTTCGATTTGACTCACTGTTACAGCGACACCGACTTCATTAGGTTAAGGAAAAGAACTTGGTTGAGGTTAAAACACACCCATTCATAACTAAATCTGCTCTGTGGCAAACGAAGACTTAAAATTTCCATAATCCAGTGCATCAGGGCACAGATGCCAAAAGACACAAAATGACACCCTGGAAATGAAAATGAGCTGATGGAACTATGGCAAACCAGAAGATTATGAATTATTTCAGGTAATCCTAAGGAGAGCATGGATATTGAGATCATAAAGATGCAGAAATCATCACAGTTGCTGGAATGCTGGTTATTTTGATATTAGATCTGCACCAAAATTTTATGCAACATCAGGGAGATACTGACAGTGTGGTGAAAAATGAAAACTTGAGGGATTACAACCATATATTACATGAAAATCCATCTCATCAATGCAGCACATTTGAGCGCATTGGACTAACCACGTGACCAACAAACATGGGCAGTATTTATCAATATTTAACAGAACTCATAACCTGCAACACTTTTTTTTGCACATCTCAAGTTTAAGATCTTGGATTATTTCAGTTTTTTTTGACAGCAAACACATAAAGAAGATCTGCAGATGATCTTCCACCGAAGGACCAACTGGAACCAGTCCCGGTGGTGTTAGTGTCAGCTGAACTGCTGATCTCTTCCGGGTTCCATGTGACAGATTTAGCAAGGAGTTAAATCCCTAAACCTCTGGTGTCAAATCCAAGGGCATAGGAAGTATGATCATTACAGTACACACTGAGGGTATTTTTGTTGCCATGGGCACCAGTGCAGGACTGGCATGCACTGCGAAACTGCACGACTTGCATTATTATTCAGGACTGGATTGAAGCCAGAATTACAGCATTTTTGAGTGTGGATGTTTGGAAATATGTGCATACAGAACTACATTCATTCAAGACAGAAACATTCTGCAACACATCTCTACAATGTTCACATGCAAAGTCACACAGCTCTAATTTCACACACGCAAAAGCTCTGTCACAGCTTATCCTTCCATTCTCACTTTCTACAGTGTCCGTGCCACTGTTACGATACACCTGTCATCACGCTTCCCATCATCAGCTGCCAAACAGCTTTCTGGCTGATGTGCATTAGTGCTTCCTGGAAGCTCGACGCGCTGGATATAGACTCACAGACAGAGCATAGGTCAGCCAATATAACTGCAAGCTGCTGACAGAAACTTTTCTTAAACAAAAAGTAAGTGTGTATATGTTGAGGCGAACACGTCTAACTGTGGTGCAAATTTTACTCTACTGGTCTGGTACATCAAATTGGAATTAGTAATTTTATCAGCATGTTATTAGTAAAAATTAATAATACAGAGCCTTCCAACTCTGCTTTTTCATCCTTTTTTCTACTTCTGACCAAAGAGACACGCCTCTATTTTTTTACCTGTTGCTTCTACCTACAGTATAGGGTCAAAATGGGTAACTCTAAAGATAAACCTAGTAGACCTGTGGGGACAGGGATTTGTCCACTCTACCTTCAGAGTGTCAAAGTATGAGAGACTCATAATTACACCACGTAGTTATTTGTCAATTAATTTTAAGTATTCTCACAAAGACACTAACATGAATTATGTCTCTCAAACATTTTCTCTCCTCACAGTGTCACAATGTCACAGTGTCACCGCACACCAAAGCACACCCCCTGAGTGTTTCCCCAGGAATGTGAAGCCTGGGTGAACCCCTCACATCCCACATGGTCAGAGGGAGAAGCAACCCCAAGATTCTCAGATATCTGCACCTGTCTGCACTGTGAAGCAAACGAGCCCCACATGCAAGCTGCAGGATATAAAGAGAAGTTTGTCAGTTTCAGAAAGAGATGCATAGAGCATGGAGCAGTGGGGGTGGGGGTGGGGGTGGAGGGGTCAGAGGGAGCGGGGGTCAGACAGAGTCAGGCTCAATTTCCTGGTACATCATGGTGCTAAAGTAATAACTCAGATTCCCCAGATAGCCTTTTATTAAAACCAATTTGACTGGCCACAGGGGGATAAACTAATTTATTAAGTACAGTAGGATGAGCATTTCTCAACATGAACTCAAAATGAACTGCAGACTGACTTAACCCTTTAAGCACTAGAGAGAATACTTGATCATAATAGCTACAAGCTAATAAAGACTGCTAATGTCCTCACAATGAAGATGCATAATACTCACCAAACTCACCATCTCAGTTTTGCACATTAACCTGTTCACATTTGCAAAAACTTAAACACAACAGCCCAGCACTGAGGTTGACAAGAAGGTTATTTTTTATTTTTAAACTGGAATTTTTAATTTTTTGCTTTGAGAGAAGGAGTCAGACGATAAAATGTGTAATGTTTATGCAGAAAATAATGTCTGCTTGAACCCTATTTTGCAGAAATCCATTCACATTTCAGTCTTCAACAGACTGACTACCAAGCCAGATGACTAAAAGTAAGATATTTAAGTTAGATGGTTTGAATAAGCAAGAACGTAAAGAAGTCAACAATAGTGCAACTAAACCTATAACTGCCTCCATCAGATTGTAGAACGAAGCCTGAGAAACTGATTAAAAATTAAAAATGGCCACTGTATTGAGGATAATTCCCATGCTTACACAGGAAAGGGTCTCATGGAGTTACAATTTCCATCCACTTATTTATATCAGATAGCTCAAGATGTGACTTTCCCACTATCACTAATAAGACATGGTCACAGGGCCTTGCTTTTTGGACACATACCATCCAACCCAATACTGGACACAAAAATTAAGATATGTTTGGTTTCAAGGGATCCCTCTGAAGGCCTTGATGGAAGCTGGGGTAAAGGATGTATAGGCTGCATCCTTAACTTGTTACTGCCATGACCCTGCACAATGATTTCTGTGTGTGTGTGTGTGTGTGTGTGTGTGTGTGTGTGTGTGTGTGTGTGTGTGTGTGGTAAAAAGCAAAAAAACGGAAGTCACTGCAACTGTGCACTCTACAGTTCGTATTAAAGCCAAATCCTCAAAACAATACAAATATAATTTGTTTCTGGTTCCCTTCTTTATTTCTTATCTGTGTTCCCAAAAGTTCAGAGCAAATAAAAGTGTTTGATTCTAAAAATTTGTTTTTTTTCTTTATTTGACATATATTGATAAATACCCCCAAATTTCCACATAAATATTTGAGGAACAATGCAGTTCATATTGATATATGGTAGGTGAGGGAGTTATTCTTGCTTCCATAACACAGACTTGCCCTATACTCAGCCTACATTCTTTAAAATCCCACCCATGTGACCTACAAATAGTACATTCTGAGCTTCCCCAAAGATAAACAACCTTCCTCAGCATCTTTCCAGTGTCTGTTCTGCTGTGTATACAGCAGTTATCACTATCAGTCAGGGTAAATGTTTCCATTAAGCCATTTCCTCTGCTGTCATGAAGGGGTGCAGGATGGGGGTGAATAGATAGTGGCAAGCGCTCTACAGCTTGTTCAGTATGGTGCAGTGAGGGGTCAGAACTATACTGTTGTGGTAAAATAAATCAAGAGGGGAACTGCTTTTCCTTAATGGAAGCTATTCCTACAATGCAAAGCTGCAGTGCATTTTGGTCTAATGACATACAGTTTTTTTTCAAAAATGAAATTCCCACCCATTTTATGGTTTTGTTTAGCAATTCAGTTTAAACCGAAAACATGAGAGTGTCATGTCCCCTCCTGAAGTATTGGAACAGTGAGGCCAATCCCTTTATTTTTGCTGTAGACTGAGAACATTTGGGTTTGACATTAAAAGATGAATATGAGAAAAAAGATCAGATTCAGTTTTTATTTCCAGGTATTTACATGTGAATCTGAAACACAATTCAGAAGATAGCACCTTCTGTCTATAACCACCTTTACTGTGAGCAAAGTATTGGAACATGTCACTGACAGGTGTGTTTTGTTGCCCAGGTGCAGGGTTCTAGCCAGCAGTTGATGGCTGAGAGTTTCAGCAGTTAGCTACCAGAACGGATTCCTAATGTAACATTTAGCTAGCAACGCGGTCATTAGCATTAGCGAGCGATTCATCCACTGATTTCAGCAATCACTCCATTTTAGTGATGGGAAGTTCGGCTCTTTTCAGAGAGCCGGCTCTTTAGGCTCGGCTCCCAAAGAAGAGCTGGCTCTTTCAGCTCCCAAACGGCTCTTTACTTATTATCATTTGTAGCCTCATATTTTAGCCTAAATAAGCAAAAATGAATGTTTTTTGTGCTGAGAAGCCCTTTTGCCTTCAGTCTTTTTTTGACAAACTTTATAATTGCTTTATTTTGTGCTTTTGTTCTGTAAAAAAAAACAAAAAAACATTTTAAATAAACTGTTAATGGAACACAGGTCAAACAATCACACTGACTTATTTTGCTTTGTGTTGCAGTAGTATGGGTTGTAGTTGCAGTTTTGGGGAGGGCAGTGGATGCGGCAACAGTTGTTGGTTCAGGACCAGA